>VZTL01015861.1:125824-195999 GCA_013400535.1 Scopus umbretta
CCCCCAACCTCCCACGAAGAAAGCAGCGGGTGGTAAAAGACAGCGAACTGCTGGCAAAGGGTTCATCCCCCAAATTTTCTTAGGAGCGATGGACCAAAACTGGCGTTTAGGCTTCTCCTCTAACTAGGGCGATTAAGGGGAGCAGCTTTCTGAGCATCCCTGAGCCCTCTTACCCTCCACGCCGATGCCTTTTCCTGGGAGAAGCCGGGTTACGATCCGCTCCCTGGTGCAAGCTCCCAGCCTTGGGAGGAGGTTTTTTAAAGGAGGTTTTGCTAGAAAAAGGTGATTGCACACCAGGATTTCTGCTTCCTAATTGTGGCTGTGGCTAAGCGTATGAGCGGGTGGTTAGAGCAGAATTCATCCTGAAAGCCTGCCCTGCCCTACATAAAAGTTAAAAAAAATATTAATAGTTACTGCAGTTAAAAGGAATAACCAGGAATTTCTGTCGGTGCTGTAATTTCAGCTGCTAAGATCACGGCAGAAGCTGTGCGTTGCTTTGCCTTTCCTCTGTAGGGGAAAACTTCTCCCATTTTCTGAAGTCCTGACAGTTGCCTCGGATCCCAGATATTATGCAAGCATGAGACTTCTCCTCCCAGATTTTTGTGGGTTTACCCAGAACATATTTTGGTTACATCTATTAATCACTACAACACTTATTTTATTGTAACATAATAGATATATTTACTGTACGAGGAGTGACAGCATTTATTAATTATGCACAAGCAGGCCTCGAAAACGGATTTGTTTGCTTTGATGTCTAATGCGGCCGACTTTTTTCCTGCTTGTTAAACTTAATCAAAAGCAATCAAAATACACTCCCATAAATTATAGCAAATTAATTTCAAACAAAAGAGAAAAGTATTAGGAAGCACAAATGGAAATAAAATTAAAAAAGGATAAGCGAGATAGGAGTCAGGGTAACTTAGAGAGTGTGTTTGGTTACCGTTTTTCCTTTCCTCTGGACAGATGGATCAGGAATAGAAAAGGTGCAGAGATGGGGTCTGAGGGGCTCGGGGCTTCAGTTTCCCCCCTGAAGAGCCATGTCGGTCCGGCCAACAAACAACAAAAAATGTCGAGGGACCGTGACGCTCGACGTGGGCTGGATGTTTTACTGCACCTCGGTGCCGGTGCCAGCGCCAGCGGGTGCATGCAGGATCAGGGCAGCGACACCAGCCCCAGCCCTGCGGCCCTTGGGAGCCGCAGCATCCCTGCGGGCCGGCTGCATCCGCATCCCTGCGAGCATCCCGCCTCCAAAGCGCCCCGTGGTCCCTCGTTTACCCTCTCCGCCTGCACAAACCAAGCCGCCTCTCTCTTCTCCTCTCCTTTCTCATCCTGCCGAGTGCTTTGAAAGTTTTAGTACATCCTTAATTAAAAGGCGAGCAGCTAATCTATTCCTGTCAATTGGCGGTTGGTGCTAAAGGACGTTCCCCTGTGCACGGGCACCTTCTCCCCGCACGTGTGAGCTGCTGGCGCGCGCCGACAGCACGAGCACGCCGGGCTCTATTTACATAATGCTATTGACATTTTAAGGGTGAAATTATGTATTCTGCTTTAATTCGCTGTTAAATTAAATTATGAATGTTTGGAACGCAGTAATTTCTTTTGTTCTAGGAACAGATTGTTTTATATATCTGCCTATATTACCAAGTTATTAATTTAATGATTTCATAATAGCGGTTCATTCCTTTGGGTAATATAAAGCGAAAAGTGTGCTCGGTGCACAGCTTAGGCTGACTAGCTTGTCCCTACACAGATTGCAGGGGGTTAGGAATAAAGACGTTGGGTTTGGCAGAGTGTTTAGGAGGTTGCAGAGTGGGATGAGAGGCTCCGCTGGTGTCGCCCGCTCCTTGGCTGGTGCTGCCAGGGATGCGGGGTGCTGGGCAGCCTCTGCACCCTTGGGGTGTCCCCTCTGGGGATGGGACACAAGCGCAGGGGGGGCTGCTCAGCAGCCAGCGGGTTGTGTCCCTCCTCTGCACCCTTGGGGTTGGGTTTTCCAATGTGTTCAGCTCCCAGCCATGCGGTCGGAGCCAGGCTCCCTTTTCCAGCTGCCTGGCAAGCCATGTGCCCAAACAGATGCGTTCAGAGCAGCCCCTTGCTTGAGGACTTTGGCTCATCCAGACGCTTAGCTGCTTACATTAACGGCATGCTCGAGGTGTGAGCAGGGCTCAGCGAGGTGCTGGTGTTGCACGGGGAGGGGAGGGAGCTGCACACCTCGTCCCCATCCCTGTCCCCATCCCTGTCCCCATCCCTGTCTCCATCCCTGTCCCCGTCCCGCTCTGCTCCTCCCACAGCCACCTGCAGACCCCTGCAATACCAGGATCGCCCCAAGTCTGGCTGCGCTTCCGCTTTTCCAAAACTTTAATGGCTCTGCCCAGCTGCCTCTTTTCATTGCTAAAAAGTCTAACGAGCTCTGCAAACGTCAGAGCTGACACCGAGCCCGTCAGAGCATCCCTGCCGGCCCTCCGGCTCCAGTACCAAACCTGGCAACATTTCAATGCGGTGCATTTAAGAGCTGAGCTCCCAGAAGCCAGTGACTTCACAGGCTCGTGTATATATATTTATATATATTTATCCTTTTATCCTCTCTGGCACCTCCCGCTGTGGTGCGGGGAAAATCTAGGAAAATTTGTCCACCTACATGCTCAGAAATCAAGGAACAACAGCAGAAGCAGTGCCTGCAATTTGTTCTTTAAAAATGGGACTTCGATAAGAGACGTGACGCGGGGCCGGGGACCAAGGAGTGGGCTGCCTGGTGACGCGCGTGGATTTTAACATCTCAGAAAAAATGGAGCAGAGTCATCATTTAAAGCCGATCCTGGCTTGCTGTGGCCGGGGAGCACCTGGGCAAGAGGGGGCGCAGGAGGGTCAGGCTCCTTGCATCCCCATCCCCATCTCCATTTCCCCCCTCTAACACCAGGTTACTTCTCCAAGCACACAAGACCTTCCCTGCTCCCCGAATTTCCCAGGGGCTGGTGCTGCTCCCTGCCCGGCTGCCTGCCTGGGCGCCCGCGCCGTATAAACAGCAAAGCAGTGCGTAAATCAATGACCCGGTGATAAAGCAGAGAGAATTACTGAGCCCTGAACAATCCCTGCACGGCCCTGCCAAGACTCCCAAGTAATTTCCATTCTAATCCGTGCTGCTTGACTTCTAAGAAGGTAATGGCTCCTACGGCACTTCCTCGCCCTTTCGCTGAACAATTTATGGCTTCTGCTCTAGCTGCCTTGCACTCCCGAAAAGCCTGAGCAGGGGCAAGCCGCCGCATCATTGCACTTTTGCATTATGGCACTTTTGCGGTAGCGCACTTTTGTAGGACTGCATTACTGCACCGCTGTGCAACCGCACCGGTGCGTGACTGCCTGCCGCGGGCACTTGTCCCAGCACAGCAGTTCAGGCCGTTACAGGTGCTAGCGATGCTAAGGGCAGGGATTTTAGAGGGCTGGGGAGCCCTGGTAGATGAGTGCTTCCGCAAAGGACTGAGCTGGCAGCTTGCATCAGCTGGGAAGCAGGATGGAGCACTGCTGAAGCAGGTCCCTGCTCCTGGGTGGGACCTGCTCAAGCTGCCCACCAGCCCTCCTCAACCGAGTCCTCCTCAAGCAAGAACACACCAGGCGTAGTGGACCCTCCGTCTTTCTGAGCCATCTTGTTTGCTTGGATTTGTTTCGGTTTTTTGTTCCCCACCCATTCTGAATGGTAAACATACGCTGCAAGAAGGGGAAATTCAGGTTTACAGCTTCCCCAAGCCACCGAGGTCTCACCACGTGTGTTACAAGCAAACCCCTCGGCACACCAGACAAAACCAGAGCCTTGGCAATCCCAGAGACCAAACCAGCCCCAAGAGGTGTCCGGAGTCACCCACCAGCATCGCGCCACAGACGAGGGAGCGCTGCCAGTGCTGCAACCTGTCCATGAGTACAGTGAGCTGAATGCATTAAACTTTGAGAGGTGGATTTACGTGTGAGACATCAGCGAGCCCCGGTGACTCTGTGGGTTCTATCTCTCCGTTCTGGAGATCGTGCAGGCTAATGCTGCCACGAGCTGGATGCTCCAGGCTGGCAGGACATGAGCAAGCCTGAGCAGCCCAAACGAGGAGGGGTGAATCCTTCGCTCCTGCTATCTGCAGTGCAAAGCAAAGCTGGTTTTTAGGACTCGTGGGTGAGCGTTGGAGGGGCAGTCTGTGTTCTGTTGGAGTTCAAGCCTCAAAAGGGACCATGAAATAATCTGGAAATAATCTGTTCTGGCTGCTTTATGTGTCCTATGCCTTCCTATTTCACCCACTTACCCTTGCATAGCAAGCAGAGGTGGGTGCTGGGCTGACCCCTACCCAGAGAGGGACATGCCCTGGAATTGAAGCCATTAAAAACTGCAGAATTCATCATTTTTGCTGGCATCTGCTCCAATGGTTAATCAGCCTCGCTGTTAAAACATGTGCCTTATTTTTCCAGTGGGAAGCTGAAGCCAGACACGATCAACTCCTGCCTCTTGTTATGTCTTTCTTCACTAGATTAAAGATACTTTAGTAGCCGGTATTTTCTCCCAGGAAGGTACTTACTCATGGCAATCAAGTCACCTCCGTTGTCCTTTTGATAAACTAAGCAGCCTGAGCTCTTTAAGCTCCTTCCTCTGCAGAATTTTCTCCAGCTCTTGCGAGACCTGTCTGTGCATCCTCCCCGCACCCCTTTGGACTTCCCTGCTCTGCCCAAGGGTCTCCATTCCCAGGCGATTTTGCAGAGGAATATCCCTCCATGGAACAGCCCAGGGTGCTGGCGTGATGCTAACCACGGTGGGGAGCAGAGGGGGTTTGGTGGGGGTGACTGATCTCTGCAGCACCAGCCGCTGCCTGCCCCCGCCACCACTGTCTCCTCGGGCTCCTTTGAACGCCCACCCGCACGATTGCCTTTAGCAATATTGGAAGAAACGACGAAGCAGAAAAGCAGCGACGTCAGTGAGTGATAGTGAAATGAATTGATGCCACTTGCAATGTAAAGATGGGGTTTTTTGGATGTCTCTCCGGCTGCCGCCTTGCACGGTCTGTCTCGTATCATCTGTCCTGGCTCCGTGACATTTTTCTAACCTCCGAGTGTGATATCCAAGGGATGGGTGAAGCTTTTCTGCCTCCCTTCCAGCCCTGGGGGAGAAAATGCTGGTTTCCCCCTAAGCAGGAGGCGATTCCTCCGTGCTCCAGGCTGGGATAGCTCCCCTGAGCTTGGGAAATACCTGCATGGGTACTGGAAAATGGGGAGAAGAGGCTGGAGGTGGGAAGGGAAGCCCCAAATGTGGGGGGCCTGCATTAGGAAGCAGCCCCTGCACGTGTCCGGCTCCCATAGGGGTTTGTTTGCCCACGCATCGGATCAACGCGTTGCAATACGGGCATGCCGGGATGTCCATCAGCACTGCTAGTTACTGCCCGCTCTGAGACCGAGCTCTGGGTGATTGCGGTTAAGGGGAGAAACACTGCAAAATCGCTTAAAAATGGGAACAACCTGTTAATCGGCGTCTGGTCCTGATTGTGCCAGTTGCCTTACAAATACTCAGCAAGGAAGCATCCGAAATCAAAGCTCTCATGTTCTAATTCGCCTTACTGTGGCTCACGCCATGCAAAATACCCTGGATAGAGAGCTGGATAAATGAGGCAGTTCAAACATTAGAATATTTGCAAAGTGGTGCTCTCTAGCAACAGACACTTGAAATAATCTGTTTAGGCATCGGGTGAATTTGCTCCTACCAAAGGGCCGTCATCGGTGTCAAAGGCACTTAGTGTCAGGCTGGCGGAGTACCTACTTCTCGTTAGCTCCCCAGCACCCAACAGTAAACACATTTTGCTGTTTTGCCATCTTAAGAAGAAGAAAAAAAACCCTTTCTGACAGCTTGGTTAACCTGTCCCCCATCCCTTTCGCACTTGTAAGTGCTGAAGTTCTCAGCTAAGGGCAGCTGTGAAGAGCAGAAAGGGAGGAAGAAGGGGAAAAAAAGTGTCTGTGATATCTATTTTTTCACACTGCCTAAAACTACAGAGTCTCGCACGTTCTGCCTTCACCCTTGTAATTAAAAGGCTGCTTGCATGATGCTGCAAAGGGTAACCCTAATTAGAAGGTGTCAAAGGAGAGAGAGGAGCTGAGGGCTCAGCTGCCCCGGTCCTGAGCTTGCCTTTGCACTCTGGTTTTATGGATGCAGCAAATCCTGCTGGGAGAGGGAAAGCTAATTTCTCTTAAATTGTGAAAACATTATTTTAGTTTTCAGCCTGGGAAATGTAGACGGAAATGTCCCATGTGGGGTGTTGAGGGGAAAAAAAAGGAGAAATGCTTAGAACTAAGCAATTATTGAAGGCAACTTGTCTCCACTGGTGTCTGGAGGGGAACTGCTCCTCAGCCAGCGTGTGTCACGGCGAGGGGGACGGGGCGGGCAATGCTCTGCGGGGATCGGGTCACCGAGGGATCCAGTGATTGAACCATTTCTGCTTTTATGCCAAACGCCTGGATTTTCTACATGTTTTTCATGACTTGTGAATAAATGCGGGGGCTTGCAGTTGATAAGCGGTTGAGCTGGTACGGAGCGCAGGCTCTACGTCACGAGCAGAAACTTCTTATTGCCAAGAAAATATATTAAAACTCGAGGAAATGTTTCATGTCTTTCCTTCTTGTAGGCATAGGGCAAAGATACTGGGATGAATAGATTATTCAGGTGATACCACCTCTGTTTCACGGGTTCGGGCGAGCAAGTTTCCCTCTTCCCACCGCTGCTTCAAGGCTCTTTTTTGGGGCACTTTAGCAGCAAAGCCATGCCCCAAACAGGTCTTTTTGTGCCTTTCCCAGGGATCGGCCCTCCTGCCTGCACCAGTCGGCCAGGGTCCTGCTGCTGGCACGTCCCCGCTCTGCCGTGGACTCGGTGCCAACCATGCACTCGCTTTCTTACGCAGCACCAGCACGGAGAAAAAGACCAAAAACAAAGCCAAGGCTCATCAGCTAATTGCAGTTTAAAAGCAAATAATTGCATGAGTCAAAGTGATTTACTAAATTAAGTCGTTCTGCAGGGGCTGGGGATTTTAATTTTTTTCCCTTTTTTCTCCCCCCTAAACACAAAGCTTTCAGGATGCCCCTCGCTGGTGGTGTGCAGGGGAGGCTGGCCCTGTGCCGCAGCGGTGGGGTGCCTGCACCAGCTCCTGCTGGGAATGACCGCCTTGGAATTTGGGGAAGGTTCAGCGTTTTGCGGCTCCCGTTGGGCTGATGCCTGGGTCGGGCTGGGGGCCTGCGGGTTGCTCCTCAGGCGGGGAAACACAACGGCTCCATCCTCCCGCTGCAGCCTCCCCAGGGCCCCTTGGCAGGGGGCTTCTCCCACGCACCCAGCTTTCCCCTTTCCTGCAGCCTAAGGGGTCCCAGAATTCCTGCTCAGTGTCCCCAGCCCGTGACCCCCCCTTATCCTGGCTGTCTGCCTCAGCAGGTGGGAGCTCAGACCCTTCTGGAAGTTAATATTTTACCCTTTTTTTTCTTTTTTTCTTTCCCTCTCTGACTTCAGTGAGTCATCCAGTTCCTTTAGAAAGAGCTTTTGCTTGCGGGAGCTGTAAAATCCCCAGCAACTGCGAAATGCAAGCCTTAAAACAAGGCTCTTTTGGCAAATGCCAGGCTGCAAATCTGGACCTGGATTTTTTCAATTAAGCTTTTTTTTTTTTTTTAAGGCGAATTAATTGATATTTACTTAGTGCATCAAAATAGCTCTACTGCGTTGGAGTGCCACTCGCCATGCGGTTGGAACAGGGTGCTGGGGAAGGGAGGCATGAGTCAGTGGTAAATGAATTAAAAGCAGCAGCTCCTGCTCAAGGCCAAATACGTTTTCCTCGAAGAAATGGGAGGGAAGCACATGGAGTGCAGAGAAGCTGTTCCCAGGAAACCTGCTCTGGTCTCTTTTTGGAGGAATTTGCCTTGTTTTCCCTGTGCAGGAGTGCAGCGTTATCGGGGATCTGATTACATGGCAAAAGTAGCAGCACCCGGTTGGAATATTAGGCAAAATTATGGTGGAAAGGATGATAGTCTTTCACGGAGGATGGAGAAAGGATGGGCTGTTTGCTTTGGGAGATGCTGACGGTGTGCTTCGGGCCATGGCTCCCATCTCAGGTGGTTGGATAAACGTGTCCCGTAAAAGTAGATGTGTTTATCTCTCTGATAGAGACGTGTTTGCGTGTTGGATGATTGCTCAGTGAAGCATGGCCTCTTAGAAACTTTAATTATACCTATTTTTATATATATATAAAATAATACAGAGCTGAGAAAATGTCTGGGTGTGGGAAGGAAGGCAGCTTATTGCTTACAACAGCCTTACAACAACCCATCAGCTGGAGTCTTGCAGGGACGTGGGCTCTCATCTCAGCTGGTGGCCCTGGAGGTGAGCGCTCAGGGGGGGGCCTGCCAGAGCTCCCAGTTGGCCCAGTAGCAGTAGGGTACTGGGGGCGGCGTACGGCTCCCCATCCTAGTGCTGCAGAAGCTCTGATCGTTACAAAGAGGTCTTTGTGGCCAAATATCACCATTGCTCTCCCGTGGCTCAGGATTTTCCTGCGAAGTTGTTTTTCTTTTTTTGGGGGGGTAGGTTTTTTTTTTTTCCCTTGTCTTGCAAGCGGAGGATCCGCTGGGATGTCCTGCCGGGGCTGGGCCCCCACGCGTGGCGCGGGACAGCCTGTCTGAGCGCCCGGGGAGCCCAGGCAGGGCTGGCCCACGGCGATGCGCAGAGGGATGCTGACCCCCAGGCGGCCGTGGCTTTGTCTGGGGACCTCAGCCTCCCTCCGTCTCTCCTAGAGACCCATGAGCTGGTCAGGCAATTAAATAGCACCCGCTGCCTTTATCACCAGGCAGCGCCCTGCCTTCCCCCAGGGCTTTTCCTTGGGCTTTCCCCTAGCCCGCAGCACCTGCGGATTTGCGCAGCAAAAAACGTGTGCAGGACGTGGGGGAAAAAAACCGCTTTTGAGTAGAGAGCTCTGCAGCGGAATATCGGACCTTGCAAATGCACCGTGGCTGCAGCAAGGCCGCTGACCGGCGGGCGAAGGACCCTGGGCACTTTGGGGTGAGCACCTTGTCCGCAGGCTCTGGACAGCCCCGGACCCGCACGGCTGCAGAGGAAGCCAGGGCTGTGTTTAATATCAGCTTTACCCAGCTCCAGTTGCCCAGCAGTATATGAAAGCCATATTTCCCGAGTTACTGGGGTTACGGCTTACACAATTAAAGCCCTTTTTTTTGGTGCCCTGCTGCCCTCCATCCTCCTTCTCAGCTCCCGTTTATCTCCTCTCATTTGTCATCTTTATTAGTTCTTAATCTCCCATCGGTGCTGTGGAGTTAAGAGTGGGATTAGGGGGAAGTTTAATTGGATGGCACTCCATGGCCCTCCCAACATCAGATTCAATAAAAGTTTATGAAAAGATAAAAATCGCACTGGGTTTTATAGCTCTGGACAGAACAAAAGGGACTGGAGAGGAGAACAAGGTAACTTTTTCCATCTCTTTTTTTTTTTTTTTTTAATTCCCTCCCAACCCTGTACAAGCTGTGTTTCAGCTTGATTAAACAAGGAAGGAAGGATTTGTGTGAGCAGCAGCGTTATCCCTTTTGCTACGTGTAAGCAGTAAGTGGCCTGCCGCTGCACGCCCTCTCCCTGTGATTTCTTCTGACAGGAAGATGAATAGGGCTTCGGCATGCGAGAAAATAACATTTATTTCACATTGAAAATATGCTGAACTGCTAGAGAAGCTGACCGGAGAGGTCAGGACTGGGGGAGCGGGGACGGGAGAGGAAGGGTGCGCACGGACGGTGATGGGAAGCCAGAGGCACCCATTTGGGCAAGAAGCTGCCCTGGGTTACTCCAGTTTAGCAAGTGCTGAGGCTCTCTTTTAGCACCCCCGATGGTCTCCAGGGGCAAGAATTTTATTGTTAGCCCCGGCGTTTTGATGGGAAGGAGCAATGTGCTTGGTTTTTGGGGGGCTATAGACCCTCCAGCCTCATCCATCCTGCGTCTCCATCCCGGCTGTGCTCATCCCGTCCCGTGCTGTCACCTCTCCCCAGCACCCTCCCAGCACGTGGAGGGGACCCCGCTGTCCTTATCCCCTGCCTTTTCATCCAGAAGATAAGAGAAATGATTAAGGGCTTTCAGAGGAAGCCCAGGGCATGGGGAGAGGATGAATGGGAGCTGATTGAGGCTGCCTGGTTCAGGGAGGTGTGTGTGCATGAGTCCAGCTCTCTTGCCCTCCACCACCGAGCCCCAAATCTTCCTCTGCCGGGTGCTCCCCTTGCACCCAGTCCTTAGCAAACATGGGTGCTCGTGGCAGAGCCTCTGGCTGTGCCACTGCTCTGGAGGAGCGTACAACAGCCACTGGAGCTGGCTGAGCCACGTAGGAAAATCACTGCAAATTAAAGTTACGGGAAAATCTGCCCTTTTCGTGTTGGTTTTACTTCTTTCCCTCATGATGGAAGCTGTTACTGGTAGAAAAAAAAGCCCGAGCTAATCTTCATTATAGCTTTCCATTAGGGTCGTAATTGTTTCCATTCCTGTTAAAAATAATCCTGGTTGTTTTTTCCCCGAAGCAGCCTGCTCTGCTTGTATTTTTTTTCTCTTTTGGGTTCTCATCCCAACTTTTTCTAAAGTAACATATGGGGGGAAAAAAGTGGGGGAAAGTGTTAAGAAAGAAGGCGGAACAAAAGAAGGACACAAAAATAGAGCAATGGGGGCTGGCTGGTGGGGATAGGATGAGATGAGGAGAGCGTGCGGCTCTTGCACAGCGGTGCAGAACGCGACCCGCGTCCTGCTGCATGGGACGTAAAGCGCCCAAAACCAGGGAAAACCTCAGGAGGGCTGCGGGTCTGGTCCTCGAGCCGTACAAAGAGCGTCCCTCCGGGCTCTGGGGGGTCGGGGCTGGTGCACCCCTCCAAGCTGAAGGGGATGCATCTTTCCCATGTCTGAGCATCTCCCCTCTTGGGTTTTCTTTCCTGTCCCAGCTCACCCTGGGAATCCTCTTCCCTGCAAACCCTGCTGCAGCATTTGGGAAGCATCGCCCAGCAAACCGCAGGCAATTACAGGCCGAGAGAAAAATCCTCTCCCTGAATCAAAGAGGACATGTATTCAGTGCCAGCCTCTGGGGCCGGCGGAGGAAATAAAGGGACATTGTCAAGTCCTCTCAGGCCCCAAATTCTGACTTTGTAAGAAGAGTTTTACAAACCCTAACGGGCTGGTTGTGGCAGCCTGGCTCTTCCACAGGCCAAATTCCCCTTGGCGTGGAAGAGGGGCTGTGTCCAAGCTGGGCTGTGGAGTCTGGCCTGGTAGGAAGATCAATCTTTAATGGAGTTGAGATTTTAAAATGCATATTTATATACAGAATTGCTCCATGCCTCGGTTTCACCCTCTACCGACCAGGGATGACTGTGCTTCCCCTTTGCCTGCTTTTTCCCCTGCTCCAAAAAAATCAGATTTTCAAGCATGGATGGTGAAACCTTGGAGCAAGGTGCCTTGTGCCGGGGACTCTGAAATCCCCCCTTGCTCCGAGAGAAGGCGTTGGCAGCCCTGAGCCTGCAGCACCCCCGGCTGGGGCTGACCCCGTCTCCCCGCTCCCTGCTGCTCTGTCTGGGTGCCCTGTGAATCTTGTGCACCCCAGAGCTTATTGCGGGTGCTTTCTTAGCTGGAGAGGCTGCTCTAAGGGGAAGGTGGGGCTGGGGTGGTAAATGAGTCGAGTTGTATCTGCGTTTTGTGCAGCGCTGCCCTCTGCTCCCGCAGCTTAGCGGCACCGTAATGGACTATTTCTAGGGAGAATGAAATGGTTTTCCCGTTCGGTGACCCTGACCGCCCCTTGCAAGCAGGCTAAGTACCAATTCAAAAGGAAAATCCTGATTTCCCTTGCCTTCTGGTACTTGATACAAATATCAGTGAAGCGGAAGCATTGTCAGGCTGGATCAAACCAGAAGCCTGTCTAGCATCGTCTCCCCACCTCGGAAAGTCACCAGGCTCAGCTCTTTCAAAGAAAGATGCAGAAAATCAGAGAGCGAGCCAAGGGTGGTTGAACACGGGGCTTTTTTTTGTTTGTTTCTGCAGAGAGGAGCTAGTTTCTGGCAGGAGGAGAGGGTGCCGAGATGGCCCCTCGCAAAGCAACCCAGTCCCGCTGAAACCAGCAGAGCTGCGCTAATGCAAAGCCAGCATGAGAGAGATGAAAATCAGATTCTCTGTGTATAAAAGTGACCGAACATCATCAAGAGATGAATTAATTGCTGGTGAATTGCTAATGAAGCATTATGAGTCAGCAGTGCTACTCTGCGCCGGCCGTTTGATCTCCGGGAGATGGGTAGGGAGTTGTTTGAAATGCCGTCGATGGGTTTGTTTTGAAGCTGTTCCAGTCACCATCATCCCACGCTGCTGGGGACGGGGGACATTTGCCAATGAGGCTCCCAAAGGTGTCCCTGGTGCCGGTGGGGTGCTGGGTGCACCACGGGGCTCTGAGCCCACGCGATGCTCTGGGTGGTGCCTTCACTCTCAACAACCCAGAGCTGCCCCAAAGAGCTCTCTGCCGCCGCCCAGGGGCTCGGGGCACCGCTCGGCATCGTGCCGACGGGCAGTGGGGGACGCAGCACGCCCCATGCCGCGCCGAGTCCTTCGAGGATTGGTGCCAGCTTGTAACACGTGCGTTACAAAACGTGCAGTGAAAGCCTGTCCCTGGTCTTGTGTGACCACGCGTGGTCCTCTGTACGATGAGTCCCATCCTAAAGGTTACTGTCCTGCCAGCTTCTTAAAATTGCCCGGTAAAACCCTCGCCGGCGGCGGCGCGGCGGCCCGAGGCGGTGCCCGTTCAGCCATGCCTCAGCCTCACCCACAGCTTGGGAGAGAACCGTGGCGGGGGGGAGCGGAAAATAAAACATTAAGAAAAAAACCCAAGAGCCAGAGAAGAGGTGGGGGAGGCTCTTTTCATCTGTATAATAGCCTGTTTCTGACAAGAAGCCTCTGTTCTCTTCCAGTGGAAAGCTTTTAAGAGCCCCGAGAAGGACAGGCAATTACAGGAAGGTTCGTGTACCTGATGGCGTGTTGTTACAAATCACTCATCGGTGTCCCGGGCGTTTTGGAGCGTGGCCATCGCGGGCTGATTGCCGTACAGGGGGAGAGGGTTTGGCAGGGAGAGGCGGGGGGCTCGGTCCCCTCCGCAGCCCCGGCTGCGGGACCCGCTCTTGCCCTGGTGCTAATGGTGCATTAGCTCCTGGAGATGGGCGAGATGGAGGGCTCTGCAATTAGTGAGTGACATTAAAGCTGTTCATCAGGTGTACTCCCAGTGTCGGCTGGAGGGGAAGTTAATGCTCATCAACAAAAATCGCTGAGAGCTCTAAAGGGCAAACCTGGGAGAGAGGGGAAGTGCGCTAATGAATTTGGTTTTTGCTAAAAGAGCAATCGACAGCCGGCCCCGCATCCTTCCCGGAGGGGCCGGGCAGCGGCGGGGGCACCTCCGTGCGGCTCTGGACACCGATCCCCCTCCCCGTGGGGGACGGGTGAAGGATGGGTGGGAAGCTTTATGGGATAAAACACTTCTTGGAGCCCAGAAGAATCTCCTTCGGTCCCTGGCCTTGCAGAGGCACCTGGGAATGACCGCTGCGATAAAGCAAATCTGGCAGGCGTCTTCAGGTGGCATAAGCGGGAGGGTTAATTTATACTGGGATGCTAAAAACCACTTGTTGCGTTGTCATTCAAAAGTGGGAGCAGCTGCATTTATTTCCAATTGCAGGGATTCTGAGGGTGGCAACTCTTCCTGGGAAGAGCTGCGGGATACAGGACAGCTCATCCTCCTCTGTCAAGGGCTTAAAAACCCTTGGAAAGCGCCCAGGAGTGCCCGTCCCCAGGGCCTTGCGATGGGAATAAACTGCTGCAGCCTGGGAAGGGCCGGGGCCAGGGGCAGTCTGGCCAGAGGAACCTTGCTCTAAATTAATTCAGCGTTACTGTTAATGAAACCTACGGGCTAAAGAGTGATGCAGCTCTGCAGAGGGGGAGCAGAGAGGGGGACAGTACCCCGTGTCTCTGGCAAGGTTATTTTTGGCTCATCTTAATGTGCTTGAAAGCCACAGTAATACTGCAGAAAGCCTCAGCCATAGGATAACTTAATTAAACTTTACTTAAGAGAGTTAAATATTCATTATTTGGCTTCAATTACTGCCTTTGCTCTATCTCCCCCCCCCACTTCTGTTTTCACTGGGGCTAATTAGTCTAATGGCTGCTACTTATTATGACCTGTTTCTGTTTGGGGAAAAAAAAAAAAGGAGCAATACACTATTGCTTGGTATTAGCCAGGGCTGCTCCGCCAAGGGACAGAGTTATGGTGTGAATTTATGGTGTGTTGGCTCCTGCTGCACATGCCAGGTCCCTGTCCTGCTGTGCGAGCATCCTGCATCTGCCGCTCACTCGGTGGAGTGAGAATCCACCCACCACCTCGGTGGATTAAAGATGTGAATTTGATGGGTGATTTTTGGCTGCTTGAGATCAGCTAGGGCCAAGTTAACAGCCTCCTTGCTGAGGTTCCCCTTTCACTGCTGGCTAGCTGGAGCGTGGGTTGAGAAAAGTGCTCTTGCAATGGTATTTTCCCCCAGCTCCCCGTCCCTGCTGGCGTGGGGCTCGCCCTGGGCACGTCCCTCCCAGGGATGCTGTGCAATGTCTGCACGGCAATTGGAGATCTCCCAAGGCAGGACGCCAGGAACAGCTACGTATTTACTTGACCATACACGTGCATTTACAGCCAAGCTTTGGTTTAGAGATCTTCTGTTCCCAGCTGGGGGAGGGTGGGTTGTTTTTCCAAGCCCCTGTGTTTGCCCATTGCATGAGCAGCGTTTGCTCCCCTGCCCTTGCTCGGTTATGCAGACCCTGGAGCTGGAGGAGGCAGAGCAAACCCAATCCCCTCTCCCTCAGCACCGTGCTGTCCTCAAGACTCCAGCACCCACTGGGAGCCCTTTAAAGGAAACGAGTCAAGAAACGTGTCCGGGGGCAGGAGCAGTGCCGTGATGAATTGCAGCCCTTGGAAAATCTCTTTACCACCCATGCACCGCAGTAGGTGTCTCAGTGTGGGACAGGGAGCGCTGTGGGTTTGGAAACGCCACCCGCGCTTCTCAGGGCTGCCTTTGCCTTTGGGGCTTGGCCAGGGATGAGGAGCAATTCCCCGCATCCCTGCCTGTGTGCCCGTTTGTTTGCGCCCGCCGTGCACCAACCTCCCCTCCTGACCCTTTGACTCCGCTCGAGCTGAGCGGGCAGCTCTGTGGACCCATATCGATGAGAGGCAATCAGCGCGGCCGTAACGCAGCCGATCAATGCACAATTGTATTGGGGCTGCTCTGTTACCGCCGGCTGCTGCTCACTCATCACCACCGGGCTGCTTTTGATCCGAGCAAGCATTTTGCTTGGGCTTTGGGGACAGGTTGGAGAGATGAGCGGGGTCGGGAGGCTGCGGGATCCGTCCCCGCACAGGCGCCTTCAGGGAGCGGAGAGGGGTGGGAGGGGAGCGAAGCAGAGCTGCACCAGCACCTGGGGAAAAACCAGCAGCGACACGAAAGGCAGCTGTAAAGGTGAGATGTATTTCTGGCGGTGCAGCTTGTATTTCCCTTTGCTGCAGCGTAGGGAAACGCAGAATCTGCAGAGGAAGATGCTTCCCTGGAGGGTGCATCGGCTAAAGGCTCTCCTTAGGGAGCCTTTGAAGCCTGAGCTGGTGGGACAGCTGTGTGATGGTCCCTTTCTGTGGCTGTCCGCTCCGCTACAGCCAAGGCAGTGACACTGAGGGTAGGGAAAAAATGGAAACTCACTGAGTTTAAAGAGGAGGAAGATTTGGGGGTGTCTGGAAGGAGCGCAGCACTGAAAGGCTGTTGGCGGGCGGCACATCTGCCTGGCTTTGGGGTGTCTCTGCACCTGTAAAGCAGAGGTGGGGACGGCGTGAGCGAGCCGGGCGCGCAGGAGTTAAGCGAGCGGCGAGCATCCGACAGGCCCTTTGCGTGAAGTTTTCCTCCTGCAAGTGGGTCAGAGCAGCTCTGCGGAGCTGGGACCTGAGCATCAATTTTAATTTCCCACCGTGCGCCAGTGTGTGCCGTCTGCGACTTCATCTGCTTTGAGCTGCCGTGCTGATTTATTTAAGGTTTCTAAACCCGCTGCTCCGGCTCTCCCCAAAGAGCCGAGCAGACAGCGCTGCAGGCAGGGCGCTTCAGACGCCATCCCTGCCTGGGGAGGACATAGCAGCAGCTTCTTGACAAAACTGACGGTCGCTGGATGTCCCAGGAGAGCCGTGGGAGCCCGGCAGCCTGCGGAAAGGCAGAGCTGCCTGCTCATGGAAATGCCTCCCCCCTCCTCGCCTGTCCATCACCCTGGCATCTGGCCTCCTGCCCGGGTACTCCGGTTTTCCTGCTGAGTTCACAACTCCACCGTTGGGCCATCAGCTTGGATCGGAGAAAGAAAGTTGGTTTGGGTTTTTTTCCACCCCCTCCTACGCACAGGATTTCATCGTGGTTTTGTGCATCACTTGGAAATGTTGCTATTTAAATACGTTTTCACTTGAATCCTAATTCTGGAAAAAGAATCTTTCAATACTGAATTGATTTAATCTTTTTTTCCTCGGCTCTGTATTCCATTAAAGCTGCCATTGCTTTCACTTGCCCAGGATGGAAACATGTGTCAAAATTCCCCATGAGTCCCCGATATTTCTGCTGGCGCCCTTCGGAGGGGGGAATTCTGAGCGAGCAAAACTGCCTGATGCTCTGGATGAGACCTTTCTGCGCAAAAACCACCCGGCCAACGTGCTGTGCTGAGGAAGCGAGCAACACCTCCTTTAAACTCATGTGCAAGCTGTTTTGCAGTGAATTTCTTGCGTCACCAGCATCTCAGCAGGCCTCCGTCCACCTCCTGCAATTTTCCCTTTGCTTGCTTTCTGCCCGGAGGGGCTGATGGACGCGGTCCCCACTGCCGGCCCCTGGCTGGCCGAATCCTGCCGCCTCCCCGGTGCTGCCCTGGCTCCAGGAGCAGGTATCCTAATGCCAGCAGAAAATGCGATTACTCCTTGTGTCAGGCTCCTTCCTCAGGCTGCCAAGGCCCGTGAAAACCTTTGCTGTAGAAATGAGCTTGATTCTGTAAAATAGTTAGCATCAGGACAGCTGTCAGAAAATCAATAGTGGGGTGTAATTATGCCCATAAATAAGCTGGAGAAACAGGATAGGTCAAAGGGAAATGGGGAGCAATGGCAGCTTTTGGGGCCAAGTGAAAATAACTCATTTTATGCATGTGTTCTCGAACAAGTTCCAGGAAAAGAATCTAATCCATATGGCAGCTCCCAGCCAAGGCTGGATGCTGGGGATGGGAAAGCATCTGTCTGGAGGTGGGGGAGCATGTCAAATCTGGCTGAAACATGTTAATTTTATGTTTACCCTGATTACTTCCATACGTCAGAGATGATTCTTCCCCACAAAGAAGGTGGCAGCTCTAGCCTACCATTTTCCAGGGAGGGTCAGACCTTCATCGCCTCGCGCAGCCCTTCACCCTCCTCACCGCAGCAGGGGAGCGGGACACATGCTGCGCCGCAGCGATGTGTGATGGGCATCAGCTGCAGCCTGCTCCGCAGACGTGCCCACGGGAAGAATTGCAGTCTCCTGTGGGCTGGATAATAAACTCCTCCTGGGCCGTGCAATTCCTGGTCTGGAGAGGAATCGGAGACACAGTGTGGGAAGCCTCAGCGGGGTGGTTTTTTGGCTCTGAGCCTGAGCAACTTGTAAGCAAGGTGCAAATCTCCAGCGCGGCTGCACCCCTCGCACGGGGCCCCTTCCAGCGGCTGTGGGATTCGGTGACAGATTCATCCAAATTAGGCAGCTCAGCATCTCCCCAAGTCTTCAGAGATCCTGCAGAGACTTTCCCAGGCTCCCCACGTGGGAGCGGTTTATAGGAGCAGGCAGAGCCCCGTGCGTGTGGCTTCCCTCCTGCTTTTCGTCACTCTCCCTGACGCTGCGGGGAGCTGGGGAGGGGGCCTGCAATTCCTTACACCCGCACCGTTGCGGCAGGAGCTGGGGCGGGTGTCTCAGGAGGTCCCCCAGCTCTGCTGGGACCCCGGGGAGCAGCAATGGCTGTGTCCTGCCTGTCACCCGTGTGCGCCTCAAAAGGCTGAGGATGCTGTTTGCTGGCATTGCTATTGGCATTGATGGTAATACATCCTGCAAACCCTGGCATCCCCCCAGCGCTGCGTCCCATGGGCTCTGCTCTTCTCTCCCCACCTCCCAGCGGCATCGCCAGCCTTTCTCCTTTGGGATTCTTCCCTGTTTAACAGAGCATTGATCGGTGGCAGGGTCTGGGCTGTGGAGCCCAAAGGGACCAGGCAGTGAGGGGAGGACAGAAGCGGGGGTCAGCGCAGCCCCCACAAGCCTGTCCAACCCTCTGCTAAAAATCTAGATCCTGGCTTCTCCGTGCTGGTTGCTTTTCATTATTATTGCTCATTAAATAATTATTGCTTCTGTTGCGCTTTATGTTTTCAAAGCATTTCTTAATCGTTCGCTAATCCTTGGATGCGTTTGCTGGCAGCTGGGGGAGCCGGCCCGCTCCCTTTGGGGACCGCTGGTGGCAGGAGAGGGGACATTTACGGGGCAGTGCCAGCCCCGAGGAGCAGCTCCCCGTGGTGCCGCCGGCTGTCCCCATGCTGGGGTCCCCGCAGCCCCTCCTGCACCAGGCACGGCTCCGATGGTTCAATCTCCCATCCCCTCCGCTTCCCCACTTTTCTGGTAGCTGAGCACACAGTACTCGTACTTTGCTGTGCCATAGCTTGCAAATAAGCCTGAAAAATGGGCAGCGAGACTGGAGGCAGATGCTTTCTTGGAGCGTGCTGGTTTGTGTTTTGCTCGCCTGCCTGGCTCTGCACCCTCTTCAGCCAACGCGTGGCTCCCAGCGGGCAAGGCTGCTGCCTGCAGATCCTTGCTTTGCCGGGGTGCTGGCAGCGGGGTGACAGACGCTGATCCATCCCCTCTCCAGGGATGCGCAGATCTTCCTCCGGAGCCCGTGCTGCCGGCAGGAAAGCTGGGGGCTGTCTCCCCGGCGGTGCGAGGAAGCAAGCCCTGCTTGCAGAGAAGGTGCGAGCTCCTTGCTGGCCTTTCCATCTGCTCTCGCCCAAAGACCTGGGGCTCTCGTACCTCGTCCACCAGCACAGCCGCTGCCCCAAATCATCGCAGGCAGGGAGCCCCCCAGGCGCCGTCTGTGGGGTGTAGCCAGAGGGGAGGAGGTTGCTTTAGTGTCAGTGCACACCATAGTGGGAAAAAAACTTTAGGAAAAAATGAAAGAAAGAAGAAAAAGCTTGTGAGAAGGATCCCATTGAAAGATGAGAGCGCTAATGATGTGCTCGGCTAGATTCGAGCTTAGACAATGGATTTCCCCAGGTGTATGAACCTCTGCAAGGTAGGGACACCTAACTGCTGGTGCTGGTGGGATTCGCACCGTCACCTCTGCTCCCTGACGTGAACTGCGGCGGCGATGCTGCGCCGTGGGCTCGCCACCTTCCTCCGCTGCTGCTCTTTGCACAGTTGCCATCCGCTTCTCTTGGCTTTATCAGGCTGTTGTGTAGCCTCAAGTACAGTGAACAGGAGGATGGGAAGGGCGGGATGTCTTTATTTATAAACAGGGTTGTTCAGGGGAAAAACAAATTTGAGTTTGCAGGAGAAATGTCAGCCTTGAACATCGGAGCAAAGATTTACTATTGTTTGCACTATTATTACTGCAGATTTACAAACGTGTTCAGGAGTCGGAGCTCAGTGAGATGCATGTTCTACCGCGCTGCCAAAGGTGGTGGGAAACAGTTGCGTGGCCGGAGGGGAACCGGTTACTGTAAGTTACAGTGGGGCTTTGCCGAGGAGCAGCGCCGGTGCTGGAGCTTCAGGCTGGAACGCGAAAGCCATGATAGTTTTTTCAGCTGAAAACACACCAGCAAGAAACAATCAAAGAGTTTCACTGATGATGTTTTGTAGGTCAAGAACTGTTTTGAAAATGAGAGCAGGGATTCTTTCAAAGAAGAAATGTTATGCCTCTTCCAGGTTTTTTGTAAGAAGTTGCAAACCCTTTGCATCCCCTCCCACTGCTTTCTTTGCAGCAGTAACTTTGGTTTCCCAGTTTGCTCGACCTTCAGGTTTGCCAAGGTGTCTGTGCAGGCAGGCTGGTGCAGTTCTGAAAGCTAAGCATTGCCGCTGTGCCCTTGAGCTTGGGGCTGATGGGCAAATCTCAGCATGAGGATGAAGGCTTGCCTGAGCCCTCTCCTCCCTGGTGCATGGAGGGTCTCCCAGGGCCAGAAGCAGCCCGGGGGGTCCAGGCTGCTCTCCATACCTGGGCACCGTCCTGCTGGCACAAAATCCCACAGACCATGATGTGGGGGGAAAACAAATCTGGTTTTAGCTGATCAAACTGAAGCCCTGCTCTGTCCCATGCCCATCCCTTTCTTATTCCATCAATTTTCCCATTACTTTTTGCATTATCCTCCAGCAACCTGTGAAGCAGCAGAGTGAGGCCAGGCAGCACCGTGGGTCGTAGTGTGCCAGGAGCCGACTGGCACGGGATAATGCACCAGGGCGGCAGCCTGATGGTCTCTAAATGACACTAGTGGGCAGTCAATGCAATCAATAGAGTGTCACTCCTGGAAATCACCCTCTCACAAGGCAATTTTCTCCACCAAAGGTCCTTGTTAATAGGGCCGTCTGTCTCTGACCTTTCGAGGGGAGAAAAATGATGCAGGATTCAAAAGCTCCTATTACAACTATCACCTTTTCCCCTCCACCCTCCTCCTCCTCCTCTTGGCTTTCTCTCCCATCCACTCATGGGTCCTTGCCATTGCACAGCAAAATGACGGGGAACTGTTCATGCATGTGAGGTCCCAGCATCACCTTCGCACATCTCGTTATCTGGCTGCTGACGTACCAGCCGGAGCTGGCTTTGTCTCCTCTCGCTCTCCGAAAGCCATTCCCCTTCCTCCCAGACTGCGGAGGAAGCCAGTGATAAATTGCTGACTCCTCCGACATGAATATTGTTCAATTATTCACAGATGTGTTTTGGCCCGAGTTTGACAAAAGCCTCTGCTTCAGCATATTTCTGTCTGCTAACCAAAGGCAGTCATGCTAATATAAAATCAGCCGTCATTAGCGCAGGCTTGCACCAGCTCCCAGCCGCTCCGCACTTGCTGCTTTTATCCACATCATCATTTCCTCTTATGATTTAATTAATGCAAGAGAAGCCTGTTTCTCCCACAGCTCCAGAAAGCCCACGAAATTTGTCTAAGATGCTCGGTCCTGCCTGGACCCCTCCCAGTCGGTCTCCCTTGCAGAGATGCTGCTGCTGGAGCAGAAAGGGAGATCTACGTCTGCCTTTGTCCCTGGGACGTCGCTATGAACACCCTTGTGCCCAGCTCTAACAGCTCGGCGCGTGGTTTCGAGTCTCCTTTCTGCAGTCTTCAGGAGCAACCCCACGGTTCAGCCCTGCGCAGGACAGACGGCTGAGCTTGGCTTAATTTTGGGGGATTTGGCTTTGCTGAAAATCCCCCGGAAATGTCAGAAATGCTGGAGTGAAGTTTGTGGAAAGTCCTTCCAGCATCCCACGTGGATGCCAGTGCTTTAACTGGACTGGCTCCAGATTTCCATCTCCGCTGTGGGATTTGATGGACCTCAGGGGGTCCATCGGCACCTAATTTCTCCCCAGCGCTGCTCTTCTCCCAGACAGCTGCATGAACCAGCAAAACCAGGAGACCTGAGACTTTTAAACCCCTAGCAGCCTCCCTCCCTCCTCCTGTACGGATGCTGGTAGTTGGTAATACATCTTTGTGCTTTATCGGGATACAGTCAGCCAGCAGAAGGCAATTTTAAAAGATAATGTGATCTCTGAGCTTTATACTGCTCTATCATGAAAAACAGCCAAACGGCCTCCCCCTTCCCCCAGTGATGCTCTCCCCTGATTTTGGCTTTGTGGGTGCTAGGCCCTTTCCTTGGGGCAGAAGTGAAGCTGGGTATGCTTTGCCCCGTGGGAGAGGTGGTGCTCCAGCCGCCCGTCACTGTGGGTACAGGGCAGAGCTGGCTCAGCCCTATTCGTCTGCCTGAGTCACTCCACAACATCCATTTTATTTTTCCCAATGGGTTTCCTTGTACAATGTGCTTGCCTGGTCGTGATAGATGGACCTACTCAGGAATATCCCCATCCCATCTGTTCTAAAATGAAATATTCCTCCTTTTTGTCATATTTCTAGGGAAAAGAAAGGGTTGGGAGTGGAGCTCAGGATTGCAAAGGGACAGCAAAGCCCCTGAGCCATGCAAAAGCAGTTCCTGCTCTGCCCTCCCATTTACCTGGCAATGGTGAATGCACAAGCCTCAGCGCTCCCCAATTTGTGAAAATATTCCCAGGTTGGGGGGCATCCCTGGGCACACAGAGGCAGCTGCAGCCCCTGAACACTGGGGGCTTTTAATTGAATTCTGGCAGTGCGGGCTGCTCATGCCGGTAAGGGATGTGGGAGCAGGAAAGGCAAGGAAGAAATCTTCAGAATTTTTTTTGCAGTGCTGAACTTTTCGCCAAGTGTGGGCTGAGAAATTGCTGACTGCCTGCTAGGAGATCTTCCCCTGGGCAGGCAGCGGGGGCAGGCAGCGCTGCGTGTCCCCCCCGGCGCGGGGAGGTGCTTGGCTGCAGGCTTGGGACTCTTTGCGGTTGTACTGGGGCTGCGGGGTGTACTTTTCCCAAACCTGGTGTGTGGTCTGGGGTGAAGGATCCTGTTTCTCCATATGACCCCAGCACTAGCTAGCTCTGACTGTGTTTTCTGGGGTTTTTCCCCCCTTTTTTTTTTTTTCCTCCCCTCTTTTTGTCCTGTATCAGAATGTTTTGCTGCTTGCCCTGCTCTCGGCGGGGCCGCATGCCTGTGTTGGCACGGGAAATCCTGACGGCTGTTCGCCCCAGGAGCCTGCGCAGGCACTGAGCAGCTTCCCACGGCAAAGGGCAGCGGGCCGTCCCCCTCTTGGGGACATTTAGCCTGTGACAACAGCCGGGACGTCCGAGTCCAAGTTTGGAAACATAAGGCTGAGGTGGTGCAAAGAAAAAGCAAAGAGTTTGGGGCAGGCAAGAAGCCTTGGGCAGCACAGAGGTGCTGAGCTGTAGTCCTGCTCTCCTCCTGCTTCGGGTTCAGTTATCCCCCGGACGGGAAAAGATGATGCTAAAAGCTATATCCCACCTCCCCGGCTGTTTCCTCGGCTGCCCCTTCTCCAGCTGACGGTCCTCACGTTGCATCCCCTTCGGCAGTGCTTTCCCGCCGGTTTGTCACCCCGCTATCCTTGTCTCGCTTGTCAAGGGGTTTACGCTGAAAGCTTTAAATCGCTCAGGCTAACCTCGGGTCCTGGCAAAGCCTGCCTCTCGCTGCCCTTGCGATAAGCACTTGAACAATCCTGTCTTTAATTAAACTGCCTGGACTCTTCTCCATCGGCTCCGCTCGGTGATATGTTTGCAGACGCAGCAGTGTCGGTGCTTTACCCTGCGCTCCCGGGGCTTGTGATGGTGGGAGATGCCGTTTCCCCACGTGGATCCCTCCTTTGGATCCAGGAGGGAGCCGGCGTCTGGCTGCCTCGTTGCTGGAGGGGCTGCAATGGATGTAGAGGGCTGCGGGAGCTCCAGATATCCGGATTTTTGAGCCTTGCAGCACAAGGTGGCAGAGAGCCATCCCGTGTGCTCGCAAGGAGTTTGAGGTTTCTCAAAGACTTGGCTCCTGGCTCATGTGAAGATAGGAGCATCTCAGATTTCTTTCGATTTGATGCTTGTGAAGAAACATAATTAGAAGATTCGAAAGGCAGAGAGTACATAGCACTAAGGAAACGCTAATGAAAATAATTTTAGAACCTGGCTTCTGGACATTGGGATAAGACACATAAGCTTTTCATCCGGTGCCCCAACCTGCTGAGGATGCTCCCCCAGTTTATCCTGGGAGAAATTCTGCCGATTTGTGGACAGCGACACATGGATGGAGGGGAGAGTGAGCCTTTTATCAGGAGCCTTGCATTCCTCCCAGCCCTTGCACCTCAAGACTCTCGGGAAAAGCAGGCTCAGAGCAGCCGGCGAACGTCTCGCTATCGGCTTGAGGTTGGGAATAAACAGCGAAGGAGCCCGGGGCAGGGAGAGGAGAGAGGCCAGATCCGAAGAGAGAGCTCAGCGGAAGGGAGTGGTTTGTGAACCGTGGAAAGCGGAGGGGGGGAAGAAGATGAGATGAAAAATAGCCTCGACTGGAGGGAGCAAAGGCTGGAAATAAAGCACTTTTCCTGCTCCTAATGAAAAGGTCCAGAGCAAAGCCCCCCGTCAAACCCTTCTGCAGCAGCCGGGCCGGCTGGAGCTGCGCCGGGACCCCCGGGCTCGGAGCCCTGCCCGAGGCTGGCAGGGGCGCGCGTGCCCCCGTGTCCCCACAAGCCCAGCTCCCCCTGCCCTCGGGCCCTCCCGCTGCCCTCGCGTGCTGTCGGAGTTAAGGACATACAGAGGTCTCCTGCGTCAAGCCGACAACCAATTACTGCCGGCAGGAGCAGGCTTAACATTTTAACTCATTTTCAATTCAATTAAGCGCCCAGGTGCCCCAGCCTGGCACTCTCCTGAGGAGCCTTAATCCTCTCTCTCCCTAAAACCTTCCAGCCCCAAATAAAGCGATAACTAACCCAAGCCCAACTTCTGGGCAGGCAGGCAGGAATTGAAATTCCTTTTGTACTTAAGAGCTGCTCGGCTGCCAGCCTGTCCCTGTGTTTATGGGACTACGCGTGTGTGTGTATATATATATATATATATATATGTATGTATCTATTTTCCTTATGGCTGTTGGCTTCAAGGGACTTTTGTACTCACAGGGAGCTGATGTCCCCACGCTGTCCCAGCATCCCCACCTACAGCGAGGAGCGTGATGGGACCCCGGTGCTGAGGTCCCTTCTCCCAGCTCCAGAGGCTTTAAGGATACTCTGGGGAGATCTGGGCAGGGAAACTGCCCCCAATCCAGGGGTGGCCTCTGACCAGAAACCACGCTGGGAGAGATGCCGAGTGGTTTGGTGCTGGTGTGGAGGCTCGGTGAGGCTGCCTGCGGCAGTCAAGCAGGGCTCATTGCAACAAGGCAGCATGGATTGAATAGATGTTAATGCATGTGTATTTACAGACAACTAACTCAACTGTTCCGTAGGCCGGGATACCTGGCAGGTTCAAAGTTAACCTTGCCAAAACAGGAGAGGAATGTTAATGGAGAGAAGCTGCTGCAGCTGCTGGGGGAGAGGAAGGATGCTTCCTCCCTTTTGTGGTTCTGAGGAGACGCTAGCAGTAGCACCTTGGTTATTGTAAGAGATTCTTATTTAAAACTCTCCCTTTTTTTTAATAAAGGGAATATTCTTCGCCTTTGCAGTGATTTTCAATGAGCCAAGGAGGGTTTCTTTTTTCCCATGCATTGTAATTGATTTATTTTGTAATGCAATATTGTCTAACATTTGCAGACTCATTTGACTAAATTATTCATCAGCAAATTTTTAAATAATGCAGCGACTTTATTCTTTTGCAAATTCTACTCTTATTTCTTGCTTCTTAGGCCAGGGCTGGAAATTAATATGCACTAGTGTGGTCTTCATGGCACCTTGCTCCGAGTTAAGCTGTTGAGGACTAATGACTGGAAGGCCGAAGGCTAATTAAAATAAAGCCATTATCCAGAGCCCAGATTTACTCTCTGCTCCAGTATCTATTGATGTGAATGGAGGAGCTCCTATTGATCTGGGTTGGGCGCTGGATCAAGCTATAGCGGTAGCTGAGTGGAGAAGGTAGTGGAGGAGTCTCCAGGCAGGCTCTGGATGGGATCCAACAGGAGGATGAGGCCGCGGTGACCCACAGAAGAGGGAAAAAAACTGTGTAGGACCATGCATGAATTGCTGAGTCCTTGACAGTTGTCATTGTCCCCAATTACCTTCAATTATCCCATGAGGAGCGGTGGGAGAAGGGGGATTTCAGGCAGAAATGAGAGGACCGGTTTCTTTCCGTGCAGTCAAATTTACATAGCAATAGAGATCCCAGTGGCAGGGAGAGAAGAGTAATAAGCATTTCGCCTTTGAATCAGGGAGCCAGATCTGATTTGCTTTCATTTTAAATTGCATTTCAAGCAAATATTCCCCACCCTGCCCCAATAAGAAGAGTATAAAGGAGTGAGATTTGATGGTGAATTTGTTTAGTTAAGGAAAGGAGAGGAGCCCTGCTCGGGCTGCGGGATGACACCTTGTCTCCTTCATTTCCCAATTAGGGGCTGACGAGAGCCTTGTGCCTCGCAGAGGCCGGGCAGGCAGCAAAGCCGAGGCGCTGGCGCTGTGTTGCGAGTGCAGGCAGGGCTGCGGGTGCAGGCAGGGCTGCCGCCTCATCTGCATTCCTGTGTGCCTCTTACTGTTTTCAAGTCCCAGGATGTGATGCTGATGAAAGACAGTTAATTCAATTTCAACAGAGAAATTGATTAATGGACTGGATTAAAATGAATCCCCGATGTCCCGAAGTCTCTGCGAAGCATACCAATTCCCCCTTATCTCCCCTTCCCGCTCCCGGCGAGAGGAGAGGGGAAAGGGGGCAAAGCTGAAGGGCAGTTGAAGAGATGCAGCAGCAGATGAGTGGGGGGAAGCACATCCGTGTGGAATTACTTCAATAGCTTTAAATAATGTCCTCCCCAAATAAGTTTACCCAAAGGTTGTTCTCTCCTAGGTGCTGCGGTGTATTTTGGGGAGGAGGATTTGGTGTCGGTTTGGGGATGGTGAGTGCTGGCGGAGCCAGGGCTGTGATGGGGCAGGGATGTGGGGATCCTCCTCCTGCCCTACTTTCCCTTCCCAGGTGCCCGGATGCCAGGGCAGGAGCCGGGGAGGAGAACCGGGGTGCCTGCGGAGCTGGGCTGACCTGGTTTGATTCCCCAGGACCCCGCCGGGGCTCGTCCCCGAAAGCGGCGCAGCAGTGCCGGCTGTGCGGTATGTGGGTCGGGGCGGCTCTTCCCTCTCCAGGAGGGGAGCAAGGAAAACCCTGACTAAACTCGTCTGCTGAAATAACGCTGGAAACCCCTCCAGTCTTCTCCCTCCTGGGAGACCAGGAGGGTTAAAAGTTGCAGGGAAAAGGCGGGCAGGGAAGTTCCAGTGTTGCCATTATAACCCTGATGGGCTGCCCACAGGGTTGGAGCTCAGTGGGTCAGCTTGGAAGGGGAGAGGAGAAATACTTCTCTCCCTCCGTGCCTCCGGTCTCTCCTCCGTTCTCCCTACAAGCTGTGTCTGCACGGGCTGGCTCAGACGCTCTCCCCTGAGCACAGAAAATCGCTGGCATAAGAGATGCTTCAGCAGAAAGCAGGGCTGGAAGGGAGCATGGTGCGTACATCCCCTGCCCTATGCCTGCATCGGCATCCAGCCTTGACCAGGTAATGCAAGAGTGTCCGACCAGGCTGGGGATTTGCCCCTGCGGGGAGCTGTGGGCATGCACGAGCCAGGGCGGGCACCGACAAGGCAAGCAGCCCCTTGGCGAGCCCTTGGAGCTGCACTAAATATTTAGTGCTGTCTCATCAGCCTCGGGAAAGAGCCGTGGAAGGGAAAGAGCAAAGAAGTGGGGGTTTTTGGAAGCTTTACCTAGTCATGGAGAAGAGAGGATTTGGGGATTTTGTGATTAGTTACATGCCTGAGGACTCAAAACTTCCAGCCTGGCAATACCTGCAGCCTCCCTTACAGTCCTTGAGTTCAAAGGTAATTTGTCTGCATAAAATTGGAGCAACCATTAAATAAGGACCTTTGATACTATGGTGAGTGGCAAAGCACAAAAATGAGATGCACTGTGCCTCAGCCCGGTAAGACTTTCCTGAGCAAGGAACCTGAATAATGCGGAGTCGAGATTAATCCCATGTTGTGGTTTATTGTGCTTTGGATAGCAAACACAGGCATGCGAGCACGGCCCCGAGGGCTCAGGGGCCTCGTTTCCCATTGCTCTGCAGTCATTTATACCCGTGCAAAGTGAATATAAAGTGCCACTATTCTGGCTCTGCTGCCGTTTAACATCTACTTAGCACTGCTGCTGCGCGGGGAGATGACGGCGCGAGTGTGAGGATGGTGAGGACCAGCCTTGCCAGCCGCTTGCCCGCGGGCTGGCCCCTCTGCCCACCCTGTGCCCGGTCCCTCTCACTCAAGGCAGCTTGTCCCGAGTGGTTTTTTCCCCCTATGGAAAGTGCAGGAGCCACTTGGCGCTTTCTTCCCTTTTTCCTTGGTTCCAGCTGCGTGGTTCATGGCTGTTAAATGCACTTGGTCTTCAAAGCGGTGCAAAAGCCCAAGTTTAAGGCCAGACGCCGAGTTTGGAGTTGAAATATAGCCCTAAGAAGTGGAACAGAAATGTTGCTATAAGGAAAAAAGCCCAAGTGGCCCTGTCCTCCTTCCCTGGAGAGAGGACATGAGCTTCCCAGATGCAAAGGCACTGCCAGGAGGGGCTGGCTGGAAGCGGGATGAAACGCCTGCAGGCATCGGCTGCCTTGCCCGCAGGTCCCACAGCTGTCACGGCCGGAGCCTCAGCGCTGGGGAGGTTTCCAGCTCGCTGGGAGCAGGCAGAGCTGGAACTTTGCACGGCACAAAGCCAGCCGCTGCTCAGAGCAGCCATGACGTTCGGGTGGAAATGCAGCAGGGACATCTCAGCTTGCAGAGAAACTCTCTTTTCCGACTCCCTGGAGCGTGCCAAAGGAGATCAGGTTTTAAAACCCTGTGGAAGGGAATATGAGCATCACTGCCGTACCCCTGGGATGGCAGAGC
Source organism: Scopus umbretta (assembly GCA_013400535.1). Taxonomy (NCBI): domain Eukaryota; kingdom Metazoa; phylum Chordata; class Aves; order Pelecaniformes; family Scopidae; genus Scopus; species Scopus umbretta. The sequence goes on from VZTL01015861.1 coordinate 154,568, forward strand.
CTGACGGGTAATGGCAGCGACACCAACACAAGGGGCAGCCTGGAAATTAAAAAGCACAAAGTGTAGGAGATTTTGACTTTTTTGTTGTTGGTTTTCCATCTTCTCTCCATGGCTCTGACGTGGGGCAGTACATCTAACCTGGGTGCATCTCGCCCTTTCTCTCCTCCAGCCCTGGCAAGAGGGGCTGGCAGCACCCCATGGTCTGGCGGTGTTGGGAACTGCCATTTTGCAGTCAGCTTTTCCTTTCTGAATCTAATCAAACAACCGAAATCTAGAAACTTTCCTATGACGATGATTTTTATATTTTTTTAATAAGCACAATCTGATCAAAAAACTCTTGAAATGTCTCCGTAGTGTTGGATCATTTTGTTTCAATACCCTCAAAACAATCACAGCACTGAAGGAAACCTGTTTCATTCCAAAAATGTCACAATGTTAGAATCCAGGGTAACAATGGAGGATGGAGATGCACATCTGAGCTCGGCATCTGCAGCGTTTGTGTCCCCGTCCGATGCCATACCCACACGACCGTTCATAAAGGAGGCACCGTACAAACCGTCCACCCTTTACGCCATGCCTGGGGCACTGTCCCCAGCTGCCATCGGCTTTTCTGCCACTCTTCATGTTATTGTCAAGCCATTAAGCAAATTTTTTGTCCTTGGGTTCCCAAAGCAAGCTATGCATCGGGCAGGGCTGTGCCTGTGATGGGCTGTCAGGCAACCCGCGCCTTTATTTTAATCCGGGATGGGGAAGGTGGTAGGGTTTGACTGGAAATGAGATTGAGGTGATAGTGGCTAAAGTGCTGCCTATTGAAGCTTTCAGAAAACTTAAATGTCATCGGTCCTGTCAAAAAAGAGATACAGCAGAAAAATAACAGGGCAAACGTGACTGGATCTGTGCGCAGGAGCTGCAGGAACTGGGAATGAGTTGGGCTGCCTCTGCCTTCGAGTGGATGCTGACCCAGCCCACGGCTCTGCCCTTGCTTACACCCCAAAGCATTTTCTTGGCGTAAAACAGGTGACAATCCCAGTCGGACGTTCCCTGCTGAGCCCGCGGGAGGCTGGTGGGTGCTGAGCACCGGGGCTGTGCTGGAGCTGCAGAGCCAAGCCGCGCTGCCCGGTTTGCACCTCGGGGAAGGGTCTGAGCCCACCCCGAAACAGCCCCGAGGTGACATCCCAGTGCCCCGCCGCTGCGGTGTGACAGCGCTATGCACGCCGCAGAGCGGCTCAGCAGCCCCGTACCGTTTCTTGCCAGCGCCTTTCATCCTGCGAGCGCCCTGGCATGCTCTGATGCTTTCCCCAGACCCGCCGGATGAAGGACAGATGCAGGCAGGGAGTAGTTTAAATATTTTAGGAATGCGTTCACCTGAATGGGAGCAATTTTGTTCATACCATGGATTTCTGGGTGGCTTCACTTTGAAAGCAGCGTAACATGCATGGCATTACTGCACAAAGCAAGTCCAACAAGCATGTAATTAACTACCTCGGAGATTAATGTTACTGCTATCTAAATACAGAAGCACTTTTTGCATGTCCCTGGAGGTCACCAGGTGATTAGATTTGGAGGTACTAAACAGTCCAGAGATCAGTCACCATAGAGGGGGAAGCTGCTAAATCTCCCTGAGGGCTCTGGGTTGAAGACAGGAGTAGCACAAGAGTTACCCGCCCATCGGCTGCGGTTCACCCCCACCAAAGAGACCAAGATTAATATAATCACAAAGTTAGCCTTCAAGGAAAAGCAATAAAATAGCACACGGCAGCTCCTGGGTGCCTGTTTTCACGTGTGTGTGTGTGTTGCCTCCCTGTCCTGACCGTTCCTGTCGCCATGCCCTGACTGCGATGGACGTGCAAGTAGCAGGAACAAAACTGTCATAAAAAAAAATAATCACCCGAAACGCACCCAGCTTCATTTAGGGAATCCTATGCACCGAGCTGCCTTCCAGATATACCCATCCATCACGCAGCCCTCCCCAAGCACTCCAATCCATCAGAAAGAGTTGAAATGAAACATTTTTATTGATCTCGACTTTTTTTTTTTTCTTTTTTTGATTCTCTGTGTTTCTCACCAGACATTTCCATTCTATCTGGGCTCTTTCCCAGTGCACAGCCACCTGCGTTTCAGGCCCTCGTGCATCCTCTCGGGTGCTGCTTTCTGTCACCCGGAGCAGGGGTAATTTTAATGCCCCCATTGCAGCAAGCACTATGTCCGTGCTCTAGCAAGGCTGTCTGAAAATGCTTCTCTAAATATGTAAGAAGGAGGCTAGCAAAACAAAAAGGCACCCGGGAAGGGTCTCTTGCAGGGTTTCTGCTTAGCCCTGTGCCAGCTAGGACAGGATTTTGGGGCGAAGGAGCACTGCAAATACAGGTGTGTGCAATGCCTACAGAGCCAGCGACGCCGAGTGCCCACTGTTGTATGGTGCCCTGATTTAAGGGGTAGTAATAAGAATAACAGCATCGCAGAACCCGTCCATAAAATGTACGTGTTTAAGGTATCAGAGCACAGCAAATGAAATAGCGTGTGTCCTGGTTGCAGTTGTTTACACTTTTCAGCTTCCCATGCTCTGCCAGGTGCACAAGGAGCTGGGAGGGAATGCAGGCAGGACAGCTGATCCCAATTAGCCATCAGGGCTATTCCATCCCACCTGATGGCAAGCTCAGTATATAAACTGGGGGAGTTGGCTGGGGAGGGAGTGGTTGCTGCTTGGGGACGGGCTGGGCATTGAACGGTGAGTGATTGCATTGTGTATCACTTGTTTTGTATATTCTGTTATTGTTATTTTCTCTTTCTCTGCTGTCCTATTGAACTGTCTTTATCTCAGCCCATGGGTTTTAGGGTTTGGTTGTTTGGGTTTTTTTCCCCTCCCTGATTCAGTCCCCCATTCCACTGGGGTAGGGGGAGGGTGAGCAAGGGGCTGTGTGGTGCTTGGTTGCCAATCAGGTTTAAACCACAACAGCGTGTCTGGATCCTGCATGTGTGGATCTGGGAAAGGCTCCCAGGTGAAGGTTTGGCTTCTCCCAGCGGGGCATTAGAGCTGACTGGGAGAAGCATCTGCCAGCAAAAGGGCTGTTTGGGTGCTGCCTGCCCGCGAGGGCTTGCCGGTGCAGCCGGTGAACCGCAGCTAGCCGTGCCAGCCGGAATCACGCTGGGCGCCGAGAGCAAGCACCAGCCCGTGGCCGAGGTGCTGGAGAGGGGGGAGCTGAGGATGGAGGAGCCAGGCGAGCGAAGGGTGCGATGGCAAGTGGCCTGCAGCACGCAGGCAGGCGCTGAGGCTCGAACGCTGCCTTGCCTCTTTTTTTTTTTCTGGAGCGTGGACTGATCCAGTATTTCTGCAGCAAAATCCTTAGCGGTTTTACTAAGGCCTTAGAGGGGATTGCTAAAAACTGAGGAGCAATACAGATGTGCTCTTAGATACGGCAGCCAGATTATTGGCTGCCTAAAGAGCTGATTCTGCAGATGTCAGCTTTGGGCTGGGATTTTATGGGAGCAAAGGGGTTCAAGGAGCAGGTGCTGGATGCGTGGGGGGGCCATGGGGACAAATCGCAGTCGCAGCCCCAAGGAAGTCAGGGGAAGTCTTGGTGCTGATTTTTCTTGTGGCCACCCTAAAGCCTGTTGCCCTGCGCTCGTAGGAGCCTTCCTCCTTCCGAGAGCACTGAGCTCGCTCTTGGAGCATTTTCCACAAAAATCACAGATCTTTTATTATGTTCAGACTCTGCCTCACAGCTCATTGCCGAAGGGGCCTTTGGTTCCCCTCAGGCATTTTGTTCCTTACAGAAGTTGTTGCTTTCCCTCCTCCAAGCAGAGCCAAAGAATCCCTGCAGAACCAGCTGGTGCCACAGGCGAGACCTCTGGCACGGGCATCCAGATGCCGGTGGTACCTGCTGTGCTCCCTGAGCACCCTGGGGATGTTTCTGGGTATGCTTTGGTCCTTGTTCTCAGCCCCTGGCTCAGTGGGGAGGAAGTTCCCAGAATACCCAAATTCAGGAAGAAAAGCCACCCCCAGCTGCCTGTGGCAGGTTAGGGTGTTCAGGTGGTTGCACCCCCATCTCTTACCCCCACCCTAACCAGGCCAGCAGGCACAGGGCAGTGCAGACCTGGGCGCTACTCTGCATCCATGTCTGCATGCCTCAGTTTCCCCATCTGCAAAATTAGGGCATTGCCAGTGATCCCCAGAGTGTGGTGGCATCATTGCTACGTGCTGGAGGTCAGCTCCAGGCTCTCCCGCAGCCCAGGAGCTGCACCGGGCTCCGGGCAGGGTCCCTGGGGAGCAGACAGTTGCACAGTCACACATAATTTGCTCAGAGCCCCGAAGTCAGTGGATTCAATTCCACATTTGCCAGGCAGTACCTGCTCGGGGACAAGCCGAGCACCAGCACAGCCCATTAGCACTCAGCTGCGTTCTGCCGCTCGTTCCGCTCTCCTTCCCTTCCGAGAATCAAATTAAATCTCTTTTATTAGTTCCCTTTTTGTACACAACTCCTTGCACAATTAGTGAATAATTTTCAAGAGCACAAACTAATTGCCTTGCTCCGTCCTCACCCTGCAAAGCTTTTTGCTTTCATTTTGCTTGCACTTAATTTTTATTAGGATCAAGACAGAAGAGAAACTCAACCAAACCACCACTAACAACAAGAAAAAAGAGCTTGGTGCTCTGGAGCGGAGCTGGAGCCTGGTGAAGGCAGAAGAGGGCCCGCAGGATGCTTTTCCCATAGCAAACGGGACTGTGCCCCTGGTGTCCCAGTGCCATCTAGTCCTGCTCCGCCGGGACACAGGACCTGCTAGCAGCTCACGTCCTTGCGCTAAGATACAAAATCGTCTCTTTTTATTCATTCTCAAGGGCGTTGCTTTTCTATAGGCTTGGTTTGATTTTACTGCAAATCAGTGCTTTTGGCTGCTTAGCTCTTAACTCCCCCACCCGGGCTGCCTCGGCGGGTCACGCTGCATTCCGGGATGGGAACCCCAGCCCAGTGCGGGGTTGGGGGAGCAAAATCCCTGTCCCTCCCTCCCACTGCCCGCCCTTTGCACACCCAGGCACACGCTGACTATATTTACGAGCAAGATATTTGCTTATTAACCGTCGCCTGAGTTGCCGTGATTCCAGTGCGGGTTCGAAACGAAGGGTCGATGCTGCCCATTCCCTCTGATAGATTCCTGAAGCTCTGGGGACCCAATCAATTGAAGGCGACATAAATCACACTAATTATCCCGAAAGCACATTTTGCAGCCTTCAGGGGCCAGCTGCGGTGTGCAGATGGCCCCTTGGCAATCCAAGCACTGACTGCCAGCTCCTGGAGGCCTCTCGTCGCAGACTTTGGGATAATTGATTTCGTGGCCCCTTTTCTTTATGGATGTCAGAGCCCTCAGAGCAACGTCAGCAAGGTCAGCAGCAGCGAGGATGGGTTTAATTAGCTGCTCTTTTCTCCGCGGCGCTGGCAGAGGGATGGCTGGAGCATACAGGTGCTCATAGGCTGCACTTGGCAGCAAACAGCAGGACCTGCCCAGGCTTTCCGAGCGTCGCCAGCCTCGGCGCTTTTTGTCTGGGATCCTGCCTCTTGCTCCTTAAACGCTGGGAGTCCAGGTGCTAATGAAGCATTTTTGAGGGGGGCTAACGGAGATCAGAAAGACAAATTAATGGCTGAGTGGGAATACTGTGTCCCAAGGTGCTCCAGACGGGCAGGGATGCTTTGCCGGGCCGGCTCCTGCTGGGGCAGCTAGCAGAGGTGTACCACCCGCATCCCTTTGAAAGCGGCAGCATCGCCGGTCCCCCGCTCATGAATATTCACGCAACGGCTGCTGCGCTTTATCCCGTGCTGTGCAATTATCATTTTAAAGGCTCTCAAATGCTTATCAGACTGGAGCATGATTTAAAGAAGTGGTTGAGCTGGTGCCTGCGGGGGCTTTAGCTGAGCGGGGGCTCTGCTGCGGAGGTGGGCAGGTGTGAGCGTCCCCTGCTTGTGGCTCGGCTGTCCTCGTGTGCGTGAAGCCGCGGGGCTGGCTTTTGGGGATCGTGGCGGTGGGATTATCCTGCCCTCGCCTGCTCTCCTCCTCCCTGGAAGGCTGTCAGGCCTCGCCGCTTACCCTGTGTAATGAGCTTTCACATCCATGGGCAAAAGGCTGGGACAAATCCAAGGCTACTCGAGGATTTCACGACCAGCTCCTTGGGAAATGACTGTGAGGATGAAGCCGAGCTCAGCCCTCAGCCCACACCACCCGAGAGGAGCACACCTAGGGGAGAGCTCCTGGAGCTGCTATTACTGCTCTGCCGTGGTCGTTCATATTCTGGGAAACATCCAGTAAAAACCGCTTTGCATGCCGTTCCCCACGTGCCCATGAGGTTTTTTTATCCCTGTTAAAATTAATTTAAACCACAGAGCAAGGAGAGTGATGCTGCGCAGAGGGGGCTGTCACAGGAGAAACACGTGTTTCCATCAGATATCTCGCTGTGCTGCATGTGCTAAATACAGACAGCATCGCCTTAAAGCCGCTTCTCCGAGCCGCGGGCCCTGGCTTGTGCCTGAGGTCTCTAAGAGCTTTTGCAAGACAGAAAATAAATAACAGAGCATCATTTGTTTAATTGTTAATAGCTCCCAGATAAAAGATAGTTGCCGTTCACACGGGGAAGAGGGACTCTGGCAGCTCTGGAGAGAGCATGTGGCATCACAGCTTGGATTGCTTTTTAGAAGTGCTGAGCATCCAAAGCCAGGGCTGGTGAAGGAACGGGAAATGAGAACATGATTTTGCAAAAGCTACTGATGTTTCCGAATGGTTTTGCATTGGGCCCTTTCCAGTGCTGACTGGGAATATCTTCTCGCCTGCTGCCCGCCCCCGCTCCGCGTTACATATGCTGCTCGACATATGCCGAGGGTTTTCACTGAAAACCTGAAAATCAAAATCTGCATGAATGTGTTTTCAGGCTTGGTTAACCAGAACTGAGTCGGTATTTCAGTTTTTCTGTTTTCCCTGGAAATAGGTATTTCCCACAGAAACCTGTGGAAACGCTATCCTACTAGAAATCTCCATGTGGAAACCCAAGTTAAATGGGATTGCTGAATTTCTCACTGCTGTGCCCAGCCTCAAGCCCCACAGCAGACGCTTCGTGCTCCAGACTCACCCAGGTACCTTTTACAAAAGGTCTAACCTGTCGCTCCAGCCTTGTCCTACAGCGGGTGGAGAAGATGAGCCAGTTCCAGGGGATGTGGGGACCTCCTGAGCCACCCCGGGAAGGTCCTGCCTCCCTCCAGGGACCAGGGGCGGAGGAGAGCAGTTTGGCAGGGCAGATTTGGGTCTACAGATTTTATAATTAGGACAGTGCCTGTGGAAAGGATGTTTGTAAATGGACTGTCTGCTGGCTTGGATTTGCTTTCTTCCCCCTTCCCTTGCATCAGGCCCATCTTAGGTTATCTCCAGCCGTATCGTGAGGGGGTTTGTTCCTGCCAAGAGAGCTGAATGTTACAAGTGTCCTTTGAATGTGCAATCACAGCAGGCGACTCCCCTTTCCCTCCCTTCCCGGGCGCCTGACTCGGGATCTTGTCGATGATTAAGCTCAGTGTCTCATAAATTATGTTTCACCAAATTGCTACATTAATAAGGGGCCGTGTGTTCTTGGAGGATCATTAATTATAGATACATTTTTATTTCCCCTGCAAAATTGCCCATGTTCCTTGCTGGGTTGATTATGCAGCCGCGTCAGGCGCCGAGCGGTGGCAGAGGGACGAGGACGAGCTCGGAGCCGAGCAGAGCAGCCCAGGCAGTGAGGGGACCCGTCACCATCCCAGCGTGAGGGCTGCTTGCTGGAGGGGGGGTTCTGATCCCTGCTGAGCTTTGCACCCACCCGTGTGATGATCTGTGAATTATTTCCCGGTCTCAGCCCTCTGCGAGAGGCAACGCCTCGCTCTTCTCCAGCCCTGGCTTTCGTTGCGCGAGGGCAGCGCGTTCCCCTTCCCTCTGGGGATTATAGCAGCTTTGCAGAGAGGGTGCTGGAGCAGCTGGGGGGCTGCAGGGACCCCCCGGGACTCAGCCTCCCGAACGGGCGCCCCGGTCCCGCATTGCCTCACCCTGCAGCAGCCTTCACAGCTTCCCTCGCCCCAGGATGTCGGGGTCTACTTGGTCGGTTCCTATTAATAAGATGCCGCCGATAGCAAAGCTGCCCTGCAGGGTTATATTATCATTATTGATTCATTATTAACAATCGCTTAGGCCAGGCTGAAGGTTTAGGCTGCGCTGCCCGTGCTTTGGAGAGCATCCAAGGAGCGTCGGAAATCATGGCGAGTCTTTCCATCGACACGGCTGGGCTGTGCCGGGCGGGATGTGTAACATGCGATGGGGAAGACGCTTCCCTGTGCCCGGAGCCGGGCTGGGGCTGGCAGGGTGTCCCCAGGCAGCAGGGACACCTCAGTCCCCAGTGGCATGGCTGCATGGTGTGAGCTGCGAGGGTTTTCCCTGCAGTCGCGGGGGAAGGGACACGTTTACCGTGAGATGATAAATTCCCTATTTGCAGATTTATTACAAGAACTTGAAGGGGTGGAAAAGTGGATTGTAGATTTTTTTTTTTTTTTTTTGTGTGAAAGCTGTTAAACTTTTATGTCATGCTGTAATGGTAAATGAAGTCCGCCCTGCAGTTTAAATAGTCCCTGATTAAATAATTTCCCCTTTCAGCTGCTCTGAAGAGAGGCTGACAATGTCCGTCTGGCAGCTCGTGCCCATCGGTACGAGAAACCCTTTAAATAGAGGCAAATCAGGGCCTTCCCCAAATGAATCCTGGCCTTGCATCACAAGTGCAATGAGAGTGCTGGGTCTCAAGGGGAGGGTGCCAGTGCATCAAAGCCAGCCGGAGGGGCAGGGGGACGTGGCTCCATCTCCCCAGGGTCTCCAGCCCAGTCCGTGTGCCGAGCAGCCAAGGTGACAGGAGGGTATCGCTGGCTGCCTCCCAGTGCTCTCCTCCAGCCTTCACTAACTGAGCTGGTGGCTGTATGACAGACTCTTCCTCCCCGTGAGCTCCGGCCGGGCTCATCATCAATCACAGGCGAAGGGCGGCTCCGCGGGATGGGACCTGGGGGGGCAGAGCCCCGCGCTCCCAAACCCTAAAGAGCGGGGCCGCTCTGTAGGATATTTCCTCCTGTGCTCCGATCACTTGTCAGCGCACACACACGCGCGCGAGTCCACCTTCTTCCCCAATTCTCATCAAAGATTTAGCAGCAAAGAGACAATGATATTTGCAGTGAGCTCACAGAGGCTCATCGTCTTTGCAGAATATACTACAGTACACTTACAAGTACATTAGGAAACACTATAAATATTTAAAGCTAAACTATCATTGCCCAAATAAATGAGCAAGCTCTGGCTGCTCTCGGTTTGTGCACTCTTCCTCTTTGCCTTCATTCAGCCACCCCTCGGGGCCCTCCCAAAAGGAGAAATCAGTGGGATGCTGCTTTGATTGAAGATTTTGGCACACGGATGGGCTCTTTCTCTCCCTTCGGGCACAGCCAGAGTGGGGTGTGCTGAGAGATGCTGAGGACCGGGGCTGGGCTGGGTTCTAGGATGCTCCGGGACCTTTGGGATGCAGCAAGGCGCTGCAGGCTGGTGAGCACCCTGGGCTGGAGGACGCAGCCAGAAGTTGCTGGAGAGAGCAGGTTAGCTGAGCTCCTGCGGTTTCCCTGTCCTTTTCTGGGATCCTACGGTATCACTTTGGTTTCCCTTTTCGAAAGTTGACAGCAAAGGTGTCATCTTATGAATTACGAAACATGCTACACCACGTTCAATCCAGTGCTTGAAGGTATTAAGCTAATATTTTCTGCCCATGTTGCAATATCTCCTGAACAAGCCAGTCACCCCTGACCAACAGATTGCAAGAGCCTGGCTGTAGCAATGGAAGCATCCATGTCCTCTGGGAGCTGAAGGATCTGAAAGGGATTTTGTTAGTAACAAAATCTGCTCTGAGATAGAGCTAAAAACTTTTATGGGGAAAATCTATAGGTCAGAATGACAGAAAATATGCAAGACTTAGTAAACTCTTATGTTTAGCTCAGCTATACATCAGCAGCAAAATAAATATGATAGCTCCCCTTTGGAAAAGTGTCTACAAACCACGTTTGCTTGATGCTGCTTGTAAGAGAGTGGGTGATGCGACCAGCACATTAAAACCCAGCTCTGGAGTCAGAGACTTCCAAATCTTGTTTCTGTGTCCCAGCTGAGAGAAAGCAAAGCCTGAACCCAAAGGAGCAAATGCTGCCTTGTCACCAGAGCAAGGGAGGGGGGGGTCCCTGGTGACCCCCACAACGGGGTGTAGCAGGGGGACGGGATAATTCCTACCACATCGATACCCTGGAGATACCTGGGGCAGGACTTTGACCGGGGCTCTGCTGCCCTGCGGGGTGTCTTTGCCCAGGCAACCACAGACCCTTTGCTCTGTCTTTCACCTTCTAATATTCTCCTCATCTATGTAGATGACTTGCAATGGTAGCGATCACCTGCAGCGCACGTATGGCCCCAGTGCAACACGACCAGGACCGTGGGACCCACCATGGGATAGTTATTAGAAGGGAAATAACTATGCTGACCTCAGTAAATGGTTAAAATCCTATAGCCAACCCCCAGGAAATACACGGGCCTGCAAACTTTTACTCTCTTTACTTAAAAAATGACAAGATAAATAAAACTCCTGTTAGCTGGACTTCCTTGCACTGATTTAAACCGCCACTTGAAGTTATGACTCTTCCCAGCCGTCGAGCCTGCCTGGTTATCCTGCTCGGTACGTGCCGTGGGACCTGCATAGCATCAACACCCTCCACAGAAACTCCTGCTTCACAGAAACTTTCTTTTCCATCTGAATCCCCGTGGTGGAGTGGCTCCTCCCGGTTTCTGCGGGCACTGGGTTTGCCCCAGAGCTGCTCAGCGCTGTTACGGTACCACTGAGCCTGTTTAATATCGAGTGATTTCCTGCTCCAAACAACACTTAATGTCAATTATTGCATGTGGCGCAGGCAGTTTTTCAATTAACTGCCCTATATAATTTTATGTTTCCAGTCTACTTGTATGTGGTTTGTGCATAAACCTTGCAAAATGATGGCCCAGGCAGACAGGAGCCATGAATTTATTTTTAAGAGGACATGGCTGGGAGCCACAAAACCTGGATTCCATTTTTTGCCGTTGCTCGGGGGCTCTCACGGGTTTTGCCCTGGGCGGTTGGGCCCCAATGGGACAACAGGTCTACCTCCGAAGCAGCCACATCTGGATTCCTGCATCTGCTCTTGGAGCCACCTCTGCAGCCCCTTCCTGGGGAAGAGAGGGCAGTTTTGGCCCTGCTCCTGTGCCGAAGGCTGTGATGCTGTGGGGATGCCTGGAGAAGGTGGGCAGACAGCTCATTTTGGGCAGGAATTGCTGTCGTTAACCGTTTACACACTCACTCTTGCAATGTGAACCAAGCCCAGCTTATGACTGTTTGCCGTTAACTTGGATAAAGACGAGCACTGGTTCATATATGTATATTTACCCTAATAAAATCCAAAGTGCTCTTTTTTGTTTAAAAAAAAGTTCCCAACAAAGGCAAGAGTAAGACCCGTGCTCTGCCTGTCGACTTGATGAATGTGCTGTGGTCCGAGCCAGACCACTTAGCTTCCCCTTGTGCTTAAACTAATCCCTGTGTCCATCAATCATTGGGGGAAAAGGCTCGGACCCTCATTTATTACAGCTCCGATAAATATGCACTGCAAAGGCGGCTTTTCCTTACGGCAGAGGTGGAAGGGGAAAGGCAGAAAGAAAACCTTTTCCATCCCAGTCCCCTGTGCCTTATGGCGATCCCGCCTCGGGGAGCAGATTTCCCAGGGTTGGGGATATCTCTGGCCCCCCCAGGTTTGCTCCCCTTCCCATCAGCAAGAGCGGGTGTAAAGTAAATAACTGATTATTCTGAAACAACTGTACCGAACAGGAGCCTACATCTGTGACCTGCGGTACTTAAGGCTTGGTAAATATGTTCTTAATAATCAGCTGGTATTTATTTAATGTACAATAATTCTGCTGCTAAGCTCCAGTGAAATGCACAGTTAATTAAAAATGTCTTTGAAATCGGTCCTCTAGGGAGAAGATTTTATACTATCTGAGGGTTGGGGGTTTTTCTTCTTTTTTTCCCCCTGTTTTCTCTGTCCATCTCTGCTGTTAATTTTGTCTTTTCCCTGTTTTTCCTTTTCGGCTGTTCCCCCTGGCAGGGGGGCACCGGCGGGACATTGGCTTTAACCTCCGCTCACCTCCTGGGATTTGAGCGCTTTTCCCCGTGGCAAAGCAGACAGGGCTAACGGAGCTTTGCCTCTCCTGGGATCAGCACAGGAGGGTTTGGAGCTGGGAGAGAGGTGGTGGCGATGCCCGGGGTGCAAACGCTACGGCGATGGAGCCCGAGGGAGAAAGGGACCGATGGGAACAGCACGACACCGCTGCCCTCGGCCACCAAAGGCTCCCCTGGAAGGGAAGCAGAACCCAGCCCCTTCCCTGCATCCCTGTCCCTCGCTGTGGTGGAGACGCTGATGAACTGTCCCTAACAAGGACAGCTCGCCACGGCTGTCCCTTCCCCGGCACAAAGGCGAGGTGATGAGAAGTTAATATCAGACGGCGGCTGGAGGCTGGTAAGCTGGCTGTAATTACTTGGATGCGGGGATATTAAGGGCCAGTGTAATTATAATTCCAAGGTAATCAGGAGAAGGCGCTTGAGCAGGTTTTGTGCTAATGTTGTGTTTTACATCTTGCGTCGCAGCGTTAATCAGCGCCGGCCCGTCGCAGGATCTCCCCAGCCCGGTGCCTCCCCAGCCCGGTGCCACCCCGGCCCCGTGCCATCCCGGCCCTGTGCCATCCCAGCCCCATCACTGTCCCATCCCACAGTCCTTCTCGCCAGCCGCATCCATCCCACCACTCCAGCCATCCGGGATGGAGAAAGCGGCCTCAGCACCGGCAGCCAGGATGGGATGTTTGTGCTTGGCAAAGGCTTGCTGCAGCAGGAGGAAAAAAGAGCAAATAAAAAGCATCTGATTGATTTTTATACTATTTTTTTTTGACTAATGGAAGGGGAGTGCTTGGGAACAGGAGACATTTGCGGCCAGTCTCCGGTCTGTGTGCTGGAGCTTCCTAAGGGACCATGGGGACTGCAGTCACTGAGCTGGAGGACAGACAGCCCCCTCCAGGACCTGCACAGTCCCTTCTCCACTGGTCACACTGGGAGAACTGTTGAAGACAGCTTTTACAAGCGGAGTGATGCCAAATTTGGGCCAGGGAAAGCCCTTCCCCTGGGACTTCAGGCGGAGGGTGCCGGTGCCCCCCGAAAGCCCACGGCATGCGGATGGCAAAAAGGGGAAGCCTGGGAGGAGGATGGTGGGGGCTGAGGAGGGGGAAGAAGCCAGAATCAACCCTCCGAGCCACTGCCTCCGCTCCCACCATCCCTGGGTGAGCCAGGATTAGCGACTGCGCAGCCTTCGCAGCCAAAGCAGCTCATCTGAGCCTGAAGATAAGGTGCAGAGGCAGAGAGGGGAAGAGGAAACCTCTCTCCAGGCAGCCAAGATCTGCCGAGAGCCCCGCTGAGATACAGAAGGCAGGCCAAGCCGTCCTGCAGAAACCCTGAGCTCTTTTTGTCTACTTGGTTGGGGCAGATTTGGCTTTGTTGTTTCCTAATGATTTGGTTTGCATTTGTTTCCTCCTTTCAGCTCCACAGCCGCTGAAGCAAAGGATGCTGTGGGGAAAAGAGCAAGAGAGATGATTAGAAGTCATTTGAAGAGTAATTAGGTTTGATCCAGAACCCTTTGGGATCCCAGGTCTGCTCCTTCCACTCCCAGCACGTGTTACTGAAGATGGTGAAACGGTGCATGTCAAAACAAGGGAAGCTGCAGCACGTGCGTGATGGTGCAGGCAGGAGACCCCAGGCAGGGAGTGCGGGCAGCTCTGCAAGGGGCACAGCCGGGGACGTCAGTGCAGGACACCCTCATGCGGAGGGGCTGTCCTGTCCCGAAAGACAGAAGTGCTGAGATCCGGGGAAAACACAGGGCCGTGGAGCAGAGCGGCGGGAGCTCGCAGCCCAGCTGGCAAGCAGTGCCGGGGAGCTTGCAGCGCTGCTGGGGAGCTCGCAGCAGCACCAGGGAGCACGCAGCGCTGCTGGGACACTCACAGCAGTGCTGGGGATCTTGCTGGGCTGCCCGAGAAGGAGCTGCCACGACACCGGCAAACGCAGAGAGGCCCCTTCCAGCCTCGCCGGGAGGGAGACACGTGTGGGCATGCAGCCCTGCTGCATTGCAGCTGACAGGAGCGATGCATCCTCTGCTCCTGGCCAGCTCTGCTCTGGGAAAAGGGCTGAGCAGGAAGGCAGGAGCCTGATTAAAACTGGGACAGCCCCAGTGAGCCACTGATGCTAACCTAGATTGGCACTGGCAGAAAGAAGAGTCCAGCGCTGCCATAAACGTTTGCTTTGAACCTGGTGGGACTTGTTCCTGCAAATACCTCTCCTTTATCGGGCGCGTTGCTCTGCCTGGCTGGATTAGCATCCCCTGCTCCTCTTTGCCAATGCCGAAGAACCGGTGCACAGTGAAATGCTCCTATTCCAGGGCTCTTTGGCTGTATTTTAGCCCATATGTCATAAGACAGGATGCTTATACGGTATGTTTAGCTATTGTCTCTTCTGGAAGGTTTCCACGTCCTTATTTATAAGGCCTCTCCAGCCTGGAACAACCCCCTTTGGAAGATCAGTAGCACAATCATCACTGGGCCATGAAATAAGACCTGAGGAAGTATGGCTGAGCATAATTTACCTACCACACGGCTGAACCCGCTGAGAAATAAACCTCCATCCTGCGGGAACGAGGCACCGTCTTCCCGATTGCTCTCTTAGATCACGAAGCCATCCCCGCCGGCAGCCAGCTCCTGTATATTTGGTGCAGGCTCTTCATCCCGCACTGGGTATGATTCTTCGTGATAGTCCCTAATGTCTTGTACACAGGCTGTTGGGTGGGTTTTTTCCCTCTCCCTTTTCATTTCTCCATCTCCTCTGTTTATATCAGGTGTTGTCTGCTGCATCCCAGTATTTTTCCCCTGGGATTTCCATCATGCCTGAGCGCGACACCTTGTACCACAGAGCCCGGTCTTTGCCACTGGGCTGGGATGGAGGTGGAGAAAAAAATACAGAAGAACCGTCTCGGGAAAGCCAAGCAGTCCCCGCAAACAGAAATTTAACAGAAGGGACGTTTCACCCAAGGTCCATGGTAAACTCAGGTTTAGCGTCGCAATTCAGGACCGGCTCCCCGTGGGCCGTGCATGCCTCCTGCACTGCAAATGCTCTGGGGGGAAATCTGCCTTTTACTGCTCATTCCCTGCACTTGAGAGAGAAGAAAAGGAACAAAAAAATTGTTCGGGCTTTTTTTTTCCCCTTATTTCCCACTTTTTTTATCCGAACACTTTCAAAGTTAATTTCAAAAAGCTGGGAACACTTGATAGTTTTAATTAATCCGCTGCCTAGGGAAATACAATTTGTGTAGCCAAAGCGTCTCGCTTTCCTCTGGATAGCTATCTCACTCTGGGTAATGCTGATGGTTCCAGCGTGACAGCGATTGCAGCAGTGACTCCGCTGCTTTTATTTTATTTCATCATAAAAGTACTGCATGTCAGGTTTATTTTGGCCTGGCCGGCTGGCCTGGGCTGCGCTGCGGGAGCCAGGGGGACAAGATTTAATGGGGATCAGATGGAAACCATGCAGGAACAGCTTGTTCACCCAAACGTCAAATCAATAGAAAACAAAGTCTTGAATGATTTTTCTCCCCCAGTAACTGGCTGGGTCTAATTTGAGACGTATGTTCAGGAACATGGAAAGAACACTGCGATGCATTTGAAATACAATATCAGGTTTGTGGGTTTTTTCTTTTTTTTCCTTCCCCTGGTGTGATTTGGTAATTCATTTTAATTAATTAAAAGTGATCAAGAAGCAGGGAAAAATCACACCGCCGTTTGACTTGCTGCACGCCACATGCCAGCAATCCCTGGCAGGGTGGAAACCTGGCCTCGACAGCCCCCCGGTGCTGGGGGAGCCCCGATTTCTGCACCGGGGAGGTGACCCAAACCGCTGATGCTTCCAAGCCCGGGGAGCAGCAGCATCAGTCGGCAGCTCCTCAGCTGGGGCGTGCGGTTCCAGCCACGCCATGCCAGCACGGCTGCGTGCGGAGCCCGGCAAACCGCGCCTGCTATGACGGGAATGAAGTGGCTCGGCAGAGGCCAGCCCCGGCCCTTCTCATCCACACCTCATCTCCCCCACGGAAACTCATTACCCTGCTGAGTGAGTGTTTGCTGAGGCGCCAGTCTGCAGGTGCAAAGGGGAGGAAAAGAAGACCCCATGCGGGTGCGAGCAAGCATCTCCAGTAGTGAGGAGCTGCCCGTGGAAGGCAGGGACAAGAGGATGGGGGGCCCCGTCTGCTTTTCTCTAATGATGGGTGGAGAAGGTGGTCATGGACCGCCCAAGGGGCTCTTTGCTTTTTCCAGCATCCCTGTCTCGCTTCCATCAGGAGGCGAGCGGTTCAGGCCCATCGCTCCCCATAATCTAGCATAAACACTGCGTTTTGTAGCCACTTAGCTAGGGCTGGCATTTGGAAGTGACATTTAAAGGTCACTGCCAATCTTCCTGCATGGAGAACATGGAGAGGAAGGGCCGTGGAGGAGCGGGACGGCTGCTGCGAGAGCGTCTGCGTGACGCCCTGATGGGACCAGGGGTGCGAGCAGCAAAGATGCTGAGCTGGGTCCCTGCCTCCCCATCCCTCCTGTCCTCCTCCTCCTCCTCCCATTCTGTGCTGTGCATTTCTTTCTCCCTGCCCTGCCTCTCTTCCCAGCTAATGACTTTTTCATGCCCCTGTGAGGAAAGTGCTGTTCTGGGAGATTTATGGCTGGTTCTCCCAGGGGAGAGGGCTCAGCACCCCGATGCGGCGTGCTTGTGTGACAGGCCGGCTCTGCACACGTAAGGCTGGCAAAGGCGATTCCCACCCGCTCGCGTGTTTCCACAAAGCCGCGTTTTGCTGTCGTGGTGCACAGCGCCGCGACAGCCCTGACATTTGCATTATTATTATTATTATTATTGGTACTATTTTGCTTGTATTCAGGGCAGTGCATTTTCGCTAGTCTAACCTACTTCACAGCAGCTCCTTAAGTGGGGACATAATACACATTTTAAAGCATTGAAAATCACACTCCACGTTTTCAGCTCCCAAAAATAAAAATAAAAAAGTCAATACAAATTAAGTAAGAAAGAAGAGACGGTCTGTTTCCATTCTTTAAACCAGGTTTCCAGGCAATTATTCTCCTATCTCCCACATAAAATTAATAAGAATTCTGCTTGAACATTCAATAGGCTTTGGTTTTGCATAGCATCTTTGAGGCAAAAGGAGGACAGAATGCTTAATTAGTTTTCTACAGCTTCTCCTGCTTGCACAATGTGTAGACAGCAGTGCCGATGGGTAGCCGTCCATCCACAGGCTTGGCCTGACCGTACCGGGGCAGTACATCGCCTTGCAAGTCTGTGGGGTCTGCAGGAGCCGCTTGTTTAATTAATAAGGACAGGGTCGGAGGAGCAGGGAGAAAGGAGAGACGGGGCTCAGGCCATGAGGAGTGCGATCAATGCCAGGCCATCGATTCCCTCTTACCGATTCGGAAAGGGAAGTGCTCCTGTATCGACAGGCATTACGACGAGCTGCATCCACAGATGTGCCTGTGCCACGGCCCCAGAGCCGGTGGGCTGGGAAGGGACTATGGGTATTGACCGAGTCCTGCCAAAGCAAGAAGGCTCTTACACATCGAATGATAATCAAACGGCATGAATGAAAGATACGCCAATGGTATAAAACTTCTGGTTGGCGGTCTATGCTGCTTGGTTAGCTTCTGCTGCAGGAGGGACAAGCGGTGAACCAGAGGTAGCCCTTCACAGACAGAGGTCATAAGCATCTTTACTGACACACAAGTCCTGGCTGGTCGCAAGGCTATTTTGAACTTTGCGCGATCCTTTTTCTCTGCTCCTTTGCCCTTTTCCCCCCTGGAGGTGTCTCTTTCCTCCCCGTATCTTCCAAGCTTCCTCTCCCATGCTCAGCCTTCCCCTGGAAGAGCTCTCTCTCGTGCCTGTGTGCTCACCAGCTTTTCTGCCTCCTCCATAAATAGAAAAAAACTGGATCCCAGAGAAGCAGGAGTCTCAGAAGTAACAAAGCGATAGATAAATGGATGTGCCCATATGGAGAAAGACAAATAGACGGGAAGATAAGGAGACTGGGTAGCGAACATTGTGTGTGTCTGAAATCAAATTAAGAAATTTCTCACATATGTTTCGTTCCATCAAAACCTCAATTATGCAGACTGTGTTTCCTACCTCATTGCCATAAATAAAGCATAGTTTGCAAAAAGGACAACAATAATATTATACTAATATTATTGCAGCCCATAAATAAACACAGCGAGAGATGCCACTGATAACCAGGAGGTCATTTCCAATTCAGCATCTTATTGTTTAACGCAGTGGTGCAAAGTCTGCAGCGACTGCGCGAGAGGGCCAGGCTCTGCGCTGGGTAACAGCAGCATTTCGCCATCATTTTGGAAGAGCTAGGTTATCAATATGGATCTAATTAACTATCTGCTTTTGGCCACGTCGGAAGCTGAAGTAAATCAACACAATCCCATTGACACCACTCAAAATACAATGATCTACATCCGCTAAGTATCCGTCCGTCCAGCCAGCCAGCCAGCCAGCCATCCGTCCTTGTCCCTGCAGTTCATGTATATGCACATAGCCGTATCAAAATGTTTGTAAATATATATCTCTGCATGTGCATATGTGTTTATTTCTGTTTAGCTCTATTTATACACACATATACATGCATATATAATTTTCTCTCTTTAAAATATTAAAATAAATTACATCTTTTCACAGAATACAGACATTAATTCTGTTTCCAGGAGATTTGTCAAATCAGTGGTCTGTGTTTGCATAACAAGCTCTTTGGTTATGCTGCACTGCATATAAATTACCACGTTGTCAGGCTCCAGATCAAAATCATTGGGTTTTAAGCAGAATCTCTCACATTGATTAAGATGTGCTTTATGTTATGTGCATCCATTACATCCAGAGCCCTGAAAGCAGCTTCAGAGAAAGGCTGGATGTGGCCAAAGAGGCTATGGAAACCCCACAAAGCTCTCGAATCCTTCACAGAGGGGGTCGCCTCTAGCCCTGCCTTCGGCGTCTCGCCGGTGGCTGGCCGGGCAGGGGCGGGTGCTGGGGGGCTGCTCCATCCCTGGACCCCTCCGGGGGGTTATGAGGGGCTGCTGCCTCCTTCCTGCCATGGGGAAGCCGCAGCCTCGCACGCGGTTCGGGCTCGTCACGTTATTGCACACACACATGCACGCACATGCACGCACACACGAAGTCTATTAAATGTACAAACCCCAGACTGTATCTCCTCCTCTTAAAAGCTCCACTTATCTGCTGCGGCAGCAAACAGCTTGGGGTTTCTAGAGTGTAATCGGGAAGCGCAGTCCCCCTGTCGACACAGGCGACAGTCATCTGCTCGTTTGTTTTAATGAGATAAAACCCTCTCCAGAAGTCGGGGCGACAAGCTCCAAAGCTCTTTGCTTGCCTCTGACTTTTCTCAGCCCCGTTTGCCCGTACACCCAGGGACCCGCCATGCCAGTTGCTCTCCAGTTTAGCTGGTTTTGCCCCAACGCATGAACACAAAGTGCATCGAGCGCCTGGTTGCTGAGGGACCTCCGTGGGCTGGGACCCAAAATCAGGAGGGCTGAAAACCCCCTGCTGCTTTGGGTCATCAGAGTCCTGACAGCAATGATGGTCAGTACACCGGCTACTTTTAGTTCTGGAAAAAGGGAGGGGTTTGTAATGGGGAAAAAAGGCATAATGTAATAGATCAGAAATTCCCGTAGGATGGAGATGCTCATCTCATCTCGCCTCCATCCCATCTCGACCTCCCACACAGCTCCGGCCATTCAGACCCTGCATCCCCTCTGCCAAGCCCGTGACTTCCCAGGAGCGGTGCGACGTTTCTTTTAAGAGACAGACTTGACCATGATCAAGAGACGGCACAGAACAGAAAACCTACCAGCCGCCCAGGTGGATCCAATGGAAAAATCACCTTTCCCATCGAAAAAGTGAGCCCTGCTCCTAGCCAAGGCTTGTCTTGCTGCAGCTTTCAGGCTTCCTGGAGGCTGCCAAGAAAAGGGTCATTTCTAGCTGTATTTTTAGCTTGCTGGCACCTGCCCATGAGGAATGAAGGTGAGACTTGCCAGCTCGCTTCATGCAAGACTATAGAGTAGCAGCAGATGGGACCAGTTCCTGGCTGCTGACAGGTTGCGAGTAGAAGCTTAAATTAAAGCAGCTAAGTTATGGAGGCCTGGGTGCTTTTTCTGTGTGCGCCAGTAGTATTTTGCCTTCGTTTGCACAGAGGCACTGGGGAGCCAGCTACAGTTTAATTGTATTTCTTTAATTTTATCAGCCAGAAGCCTTGAGGCAGAGCCACATAAAAAGAAATTATGATTCGGGAGAATTCCTCTTTTTGTTTACCTATTTAAAGTGCATTTCCTTGTTGCTTTTCCCATTCAAGGCAGAGAAAGGAGCCCACAGAAAAAGGCAGCAAAATGAGTTTTAAAGTCTCCTACCCTGCTTGCGCAGAGCAGAGGCTGGTGTCCCGGGGTCCCTCATGCCATACAGCTATTTTGTTACTGGGGAAACAGGAGCCCCAGGCATCCTTGAGGTCAAATACTGAACCCGAATCAAGTGCAAAGAAGACTCAGAAAACACAGCCTGGACCAGAGCCTAACTCCAGCCCCTCCTGCAGATGAGTATCCCTGCAGCATCCCTGCAAATAATCCAAAGCCACCCAGGACAGCGAGCAGGAGAGACCCTTAGGGCCAGTAGTTCTTCAAGGAACATCTCCCAATCCATAAATATTTCCACCAAAGTGCAGGACAAAACATAATGTATAAAAGATTGAATAGAAGATATATTATGCTATTGCATAGCAATCCTGTCTTCAGGAATTTATGGCTTCGATATATCCCCCGTTAGAAGAAGTTCTGCTGGCTGACGGAGGGGTTCAATTCATCTTGTATCTGTTGCAAACTATCAATATTATGGTTTTCCCATTTAAAGGGGAATTGAGATCAAGTCTTTTGGCTATTTATAATAAAAAAAAATAAATAAATGAAAAATCCTTGTGTCACCGTTGGTATCATGCTCGGTATGGGCTAACCCACTGCGATCCTTCCCTTTCCCACCCCACTTCATGGACGCATCGAGCCCTGGGGGTGTGTAAAGCTGCCTGGCAGGAGGGGACCAAAGGCTGACAGCGACGGTGCCTGGTTTTACGGCAGCAGAGTTCCCCTGGCAGCTCCTTTTGCACGCACACGTGCATGTGCGCAATTTGCATCCATCTCCTCTTAAGCGGGGCTTGCTTTAATCCAGCCCATGTCCCCTTATTTTATGGCACCTGTGCCTTTATGGTCTATAAAACCTTCCCCGCGTGGCTGTGCTCACCGCCGGCACAGTGCAAGACTTGCGATGTAAAAATTTGGGAGCGAAATCAATCCGTCATCGCCGGGTTTATAGACAGCCCTACCGAACACTTCACTTTTTAATCACAGCTGAAATCTTATTTGATACCCCCCAAAAAAGGCTAAAAGAGAAAGCAAAAACAGATCCCAGGCTTTTTCTTGCCTTTCTCTGTGTGCAACCGTGGATGATGAAGGGATCTGGGGGCCTGGCTGGTGCTGCCCAGCGGTGTCCTGGGATGTGCATCCTCCATCAGCCAGCCTTCCCACTGCAAATGCCAACTGGAAAACGGGGATGACCCGGCTGACGGGGTGCGAGGACAGCCGGGGCTCCCCAGGGTGCCTGCTCCATGCTTTTCCCATGCTGTTGCGGGAGCGGCGGAACCCCAGGAGCTGCCAAATTGATTTTGCAGAGCGGTGGCGCAGCCTTTGTCTGCTTTTGGCAGGGGGCTCTGGCACGGCCGCAGCGCCGCTGCAGCGCGGCTCTCGGGGCTTGTGATGATTTACGCTGCGCTGGGACCCAGGGCCCCCGGCCAGCAGCAGGGCCAGCGTGCAAGGTGCTGGGCAGAGATACCCGTGCAGACCTGGGCCCTGCCAGGCTCTCAAGAAATGGGTTAATAGACACATCTGAATGGGAGCGATGGGGAGGCGAAGCCCAGGGGGATTAGGAATCATTTGCTCATGCTAACGCAAGGGAGGCTTGTGCTTTACCCTCCTGCAAAATGAGCCCCTTTCAGGGTATGGCTGTGCAGAGCTCCTGTCCTTCCCAGAATGATGTACAGTCTGCTCCCATCTTTTCCACATTTTTCCAGACAGCATGGGATCAGCAGGACTGCTTCAGGCACCCCTTTCCTTGAGCAAAAGCCTGAGTGCACAAGAAAGCCTGCTGCTGAATTGCTGCAGGGTCGCTGCATCCCCCCAGGCTGGGCATCCCGTGGGCACAGCCCCTCGCCCGCGCCGCCGGATCGTGCTGAGGGCAGCACACCCAGCCATCCCACCCCGCTCCCGCCTCCGCACCACGTTCTCCTTCCTTGCTGGGAAGGGCACAAGCGCGGTGCTGGGCGGAGAGGGGATTTGGGAGAAAGCAGGTTATAAAACACTCAGCAAAGTTCCACTTGGTGCTTCAGGTCTAAAATTAATAGGTGCAACCCATAATCCTCTCTTGGAGAGAGATGGGGGGGGAAGGCAAGAGAAAAATAATGGTCAAATCGCCATGCCTTGCTGTCGGAGAGTCCTCCAGGTCTGTGAAGTTCAATGCATAGGAAATGAGGTGGAGACTCAGCACGTTTGCAGGGAACGCGGGTCAAAAGTGACCTTCACAAACTCAGCCCCGGGTGCAGAGCGGCGGGAGGCTGGCCAGCTCGCCTCCCAGCACAGCCAGGCTGCGGCGGGGAGAGGGACGGGGGGGTTAGAGCCTGTCCTTTCCGAGCAGGCAGCGCTGCAGGCTGGGACGGGTGGGCAGCGGGAAAGAAATGAGGGTGCTGAGCCTTGCCTGGCTGGGTGTCCGGTGCTGTGGATGGGGCTGATATTGGGTGGCATCGTTGCAAAGCCATTGCATCCATCCAGGAGCTGCCTGTCTTCAGGACAAGAGCATTTCCCACGGCATTCCGCTGCCCCTGGGGATGCCCTGTGTGCACCCCCCCCCCTCCACCTCAGTTCGCCCCACGGCATCGGGGGTCCCACGCTTCTATTTCACCCAATTTTGGAAAGCCTCACCCCGGGGAGCGCAGCTGAGGGTCTGTGCCCTCCATCCCCATCCCGGATCAAAGCCGGACTCCCCACCCTCGCTGCGCGCATCCCCGCTCGCTATGCACATCACTCGCCGCTTGCCTTCAAAGGGCTGCTCTGCGAGAGGGACGACGCGGCCACATCTGTGTGCCGGCTCCAGCACGCGGGGGTTTTGTTAACAGCTGCACCGCACCAGAAAGATCAAAACAGGGGCAGGGAGGGAAGGGGGGGACTCTCCTCCAAGTCTGAATAATTTATCTTTTATGAGAAAGCAAAGGCAAATTATGGAGAGGAGGGATGGTGGGGAGGAGGATGCTGCTTCCCATCATGCTGCCTGCAGGCGAACAGCAGCGTGGGGCAGTGAGCCCCCCCTGCGCGCTCCCGTTGCCTGCTGCCATCATCCCCTGCCCCGCGCCGCCTTGTCCGCCCTCAGGACTGGCACCATGTGCATGTGAGGGGGGAAAATACGGTCGCCTGGCCCGTCTCCATCAGTCCTGTCTCCTGATGGCCCCATCTCCACCCCTTGGCTGGTCCTTCCCTGACCTAAACGTAGGGTTGTCCGTGTCTGCATGTCTTGTCCTGGCCGTACAAACGGGCGGTGTTGCCGTCATGGGAGGTGCTTTTGGCAGACGCGCTGTGCGGGGAAGTGTTGGCACCGGTGGCTCGAAAGGTAAAACTGCGGAACCCGGCCTCTCGGTGGAGCCGGGCAGCGAAGGCAGCACGGCCACGCTCTCCGACGCTCCTCGCCAGCACGGCCACGCTCTCCGACGCTCCTCGCCGCGGTGGCCGTCGGTGATGCCTGAACCGCCGTCTTCAAGGGACAACGGGCAAAAGCAGCGGGGACGAGGGCTGAGCGCCTTCCCCGCTGCCGGTGATGAACGAGCCGCTGGGAAAGATGGATGAGCCGAAGCTGCCGAGGGGCCCCGCGCTCGTTGATTGTGAGAGCTGCTTGAGCGGCGAGGGGAGCGGCGAGCACTGGAGGTGTTTAAAGGAGCAGCTGGTGCACCGGGGAGTTCAAAATTAAAGAAAAAGTGTGTTTTTCCAAAAAGCAATCTATTCAGAAGCAATTATGCCCTGGTACCTGTGTTGAACTTCCTTGTTCTTTATTGCAATGACATTTGCATGAAAATGGGACTAAAAGACATTTTTTAGGGTAACAGATTCCCACCTGTTCTTGCTGCTCATTCCTGACCTGAGGGGACCATCTGCTCTGGGATGAGCCTGCATCCACGCTGTGCTGAGGCTGCAGTGGGGTGTGATGGGGGCGATGGAGGGACGAGCCCTGGTGTGTGTCCCCCGCTCCCCCCATGTCCCCCAGCCTCTCCCATCCCTGCCTCCGCTCCAGAGGACTCCTCGTTGCCCAAACACACTCTGAAAAAAAAAAAAAAAAGAAACCCTGAGCTGGTCCTTCTCTATTTGCTCGGGAATCATATTTGATTTAATTTCATGTTTTCCCCTCATTCTTTTTGCTGTGCTTTCTGCTCAGAAATAATGATGGCAATGTGCTACTATTACTCCTGTCTATGTAGCTGATTCCTCTCCTTTCCTTCCCTTGTCATTTCCATCCCTGATTTTTTTTTCTCCTCCCTTTCATACAATGACTTCTGCATTTCAGCTTACTCACCTGGAAACTGCTACATTTCCTGGTTCATTCTGATTAGATTGTGTCTCACAGCCGCGTACTGCTGAGCCATTTTTAAATAAGATGTTCGCTTAGCACAATCACCTAATTATTTGGAGTTTAGTGCCATTGTATTTTTACATACGCTCTTACAATTGATTTTTTGGGGGCAGGAAAGAAGTGCAATTGTTCCCCCACAAACCGACATATTTTATACATGTTGGGTTTTGTGTGCATATTACATTTTTAGAAAATCAATTTCTGGCCGTGGATGTATTTGTTCAGCCTGAGACAGAATGTGTGCGGTGGAGCTGGAGCCGGAAGGACATCGGAGGACCTTGCAAAGAGCTGACACAAAGCAGACATTTATTCCTGTGCCATAACTAAACAGCCAGCCAGCCGTCCCTGTGTGGAGCTCCAGATTTATCTCTGTCCCACACATGCCCAGCGCCCTCTTGCCTGGGCTCTTAATATGTAAGGTGACTCACGATGCTGAGAATTGGGAAAGTGTCGCTGCTATTTAAGAAAGAAAAAAAAAAAACCCAAAACAAAAGGTGCACGCAGTTGCCTTCCCAAAGGCTGCCTTGCGGTGCCTTCACCCCGCTGAAGGATGCTATCGGAGCAGCGACTGCCCTGGGGCTGCATCCCCCCCGCTGCCTGCCCTGGCAGGACCATCCCGCTCCCCATCACCTCCTAAACCTGCCCAGCGCAGCGTCCGGAGCAGCCGCGGGCAGGGTGGCGTTGCCTCTGGCTAAAGCCTCTGAAGAGAGAACCAGCCACCCGGGCACGGGGCCTTGCAGTTGGGAGCAAGGCTGGAAACTGCTATTGCAGCGGTTGGATGGCGGGAACCGGGACGGGAGGTGATGCAGGGGCTGATTCCGACCCAGCTTACGCTTCTCTTGCGCTTCTCCAGTGGGATTAAAGCAAAACCCTTGGCAAGGAGGGCCGGGCTGCCAGCTCCCCGCAGCCCCCTGCGCTCACCAGGGTGAGAGGAGGAGGAGGGCAGGAGAGTCAACCACTCAGGAATCATTTGCAGGCGTACAGAGATACACACACGCAGATATTAGCCACCAAACAACAAAAAAACCCCTCTGCTTTGACTGCCTTTCTAATGCTTCTGCAGCCATCTGTCTCTCCTGGGGGAAGGCTCAGTTCTTCCGTACTTAAAGGATTTGTAAATTCATTGCAAACAAGAAAAGCGAAGGCAGCGGAGCCGCACGCCCGCCCAGCAGCGGGGTTTGATGGCCCATCTGGCAGCGCACCACGCTCCTGCCCGCAGCCTGCCGTCCCCTGCCTGCAACAGTGGTGTAAACACACCCGTAAAACCCGTGCACTGATAATTGATTATTTAATTACACATGCCGGCAGTCGCAGAGGAGGGGCAGCACCGGCCGCTGCAGCTGGGGGGGCATTTCTGGCTCTGCTGGGGCATTTCTTATTGCCCCGGGCTCCTTCCCTGGCTCTGCAACAAGTCCTGAACGCACCTTGGAGCCTCCCTTGTCTCACTCCCTGCCTCGGTTTCCCCCCTGATGAAATGAAATGGAATGCTAGCGATGTTTCTGCCGACCGTGATGGAGACAAGGCACGTGCACAGGGACCGGAGCAACAGACAGGGCTTGTCTCCTGCCAGGTCTTGGCTTTCCAGGCGGGTAGGTCAGGCAAAGAAAAAGGAGAGAGGGATTTATTTCCTCTCTAGTTCAAGACTGACAAGGACACGGCTTAATCTAGGGCAGGCATGCCTGAAATCCTTGTGCTCTAAAGATAATTTATAGGGCAAATTTTTGCCACATAGGTATAAGCGGCCTTTGACTGGGATTGCATTGGCAGTCCTTGTGATTAAGCAGAATCACAGATGTAAATCAGGAGCGGCCCTGGGAAGTTTCCTGGCATTGCACTCCTGTCGCTGTGATCACTGGTCCAAATCAACAGCATCTCCATAAACCTGCGTGACATTGCATCAGGACCAGAGATGATACCGGTATAAATCTGGAGAGGTGTTTGATTGTGATATTAATTTTAAGGAGCAAATAAGGAAGAGATGCTCCAGGGTTCTCCAGGGTAAGGAGGAGATGGTATTCAGCTGTGAAAGAAAGTTCTTCTTGGTTGCTTCATCCATCCTTACTCAAGAGCAACATCCCTGGATCCCCTCTGACCTGAGTGCTCAGAAATGGGTGAGGGACAGGTTCTCCTGGAAGGAAACACCTCGGCTTCAGCCTGGGGCCAGCCTGGCTGCCGGGGAAGCTCGGGGGGGGGGGGGGGCCCCCCCNGGGGGGGGAGCGCACCCACCCCAGCACCCTCGTGCACGGCCGAGCTGCGAGCGCCTGCAACGGCTCCGCTCGGCGCGGTGGGATGCTTTAGATGCAGATGTTGTTCGCTGCCCCCTCCCGCCCCAGCAGCTCCCTGCGTGGGTGAAAGCAGTATTGATTAGACTGCGTTATGATTTCTAAGTAATTCTTGGCAACCGACGCCGACGGCTTTGTTAATAGTCAAGAGGCAGATAATGTGTGAACTATCTTGACTGGAGATGGCAGCCAGGAGATGGGAGCTGCCCACGCCAGAAATCAGCCCTGACCGCTGCCTGCCTTCCCCCCGCCCGGCCCCACGCTGATCGGGGCTTGGAGGGGGCTGCAGCTGGGGTTTGCAAAGAGAGACGATGAAAAGCCCATGCTCTGGTCTCAAAAACTAAAGGGTTTGGGGTCTGCAAGGTGCTCAGCATCCCAGCACCCCCTTCAGCATCAGTGCCAGGGCTCCCCTGCATGGGGAGAAGTTCGAGATGCCTTGAAGATGCTGGAGTTACTCATTTACATGCTGAGTGCTCTGCTCGGGCTTAATCTTCTCTCTGCTTAGGAAGTTACCAACTTAAACCATTCGATACGATAATCTGGGCAGTGGCAGAAAGCCAGCCCCGCGCCAGCCCACCGCGCAGTGGGGCGAGAGGGCTGCTCTGCAGCGTGGGCACGAACGGGCAGCGCTCCGCTGGCAGGATTTGCCGCCCTGCAGTATCCTTCATCCCCAGCCTTGCAATCCCTAAATGTGCAAAGGAGGAGTTCAAAAAGAGTTTTAAGGCCTCCTGGCCTGGCATGCCATGGCTGTGCTCTGGGTACAGGCTGCTCTGTCTCCCTCCCCTTGGATTTGGTGCCGGTACAGCAGAAAATTGGGAAAAGGGTGGATGAGAACTGCTTTTATCGACTTCAGTGGGAATTGCATCCACACGTACGTGGGTTGAGTCTGGTCTCGACAGCTCTGGCATTCCTGTGAGACCCCTGGCATCCCTGAGGGAGCGATAAAGGGAGAAGAAACTGTTACGACGGGTTGGGTGAAGTCTCTATTTCCAACCCCTGGGCTCTCAGAGGTCCCTGGGCCCCAGCTTCGTGATGGGGCCACTGGCTGGTGCCTTCTTTAAGCCCATTGCAAAAATGAAATGCCCATGTGCACTTCTGCAGTCTCTTTAAGGGGGCAAAACCAGGCAGATTGCACCTTTAGACCTGTTTCCTGTTAATCTGCCATTAAAATACCAGGCAGAGGACAAAAATAGAGGGGTCCATTCTTCATTTGGACAGCGGGGGACATAAATTGCTCAACTGTTTTGGCTGAAACGAGTCTTTGTCTGAGGCTGAGCGCTGATGCCTGCTCCGTGCCCGCTCCTGGCTGGGGATGCCGAAGAGGGAGCGGAGCAAAAGCCACAGCCACCTTCCCCATCTTGTCCCTCCAAGAAGCCACCTCCATCCCTGCTGTGTCCGCCCCCGGCAGAGCATGTAGAGGGAGGGAAAACACGTCTCAGACCTTGCTCAATTAGCTCACGCTTCTTGCAAAGCTCCTTTTTTTTTCCTCCTGTTAATGACACATCTCTTCAGTTGGTCCTAATTTCAGTAAATGCATTTATTCTCTGCGTGCAAAGAGGATTTTGTGGCTGAAGGACTTCCCAAGTGACTGGCTCCACCCCCTGCTCTGCTGTACATGAATTTGGATGGGAAAGAGCACTCATCCCAATCCTTGCTTCGCCCAGGTCTCTCTGGAGGGCCCCAGTTCCCTTGGCTGGAGCATCCCACACAGGGATGCATCCCACACAGGGATGCATCCCACGCAGGGATGCAGCCAGGCTGGAGAGATTCCCTGGGCACTTTGTCAGCTGGCAGAGAGATGCCACCTGGGCCGGCACAGAGCTGCAAATCAGGCTTGCCTTTTGCAGTATATACATATGGAATGAGGTTTATTTATGAGGGGGAAAGAGCCTATAAAGAAGAGTTATGATGTCCAAGAGGAGCTGATTTATAGCACAGCAAACTTCGGGCTGTAGCTCAGCATGGGGAATGACAGTCCCTGACAGGTGGCCATGAATAAATCCAAAAGTTTTCCTGCCTCCGGTAGCCGGTGGCCAAATACTTCGGCAGGTTAGAGAAACCTCCACCTGCCATCCTTTTTAATAGTCAAGAGGTAGGGAGGAGAGTGGGAGAGACCTGCCATGCTTCAGTGCAGAGCACTGGGCTTTTTCCTTTGTTTTTTAACCATTTCTCTTGCGCCTGGTGAATCCTCTTGGCAATATGGTTTTCATTACAACCACCCATGCATAAAGTGCTTAATTAGGTCCCCGTGCCAGCATCCCCGCCGCTGCCGTGACAGCCGGCGCTTCCCCGCTGAAGTGGGTGTCAGCCTGCCGAACGCTGTCGCTCCGGCCCAGGGGCTGATCTGTATGCAGGTGCCTGGGCCGGCCGCACGCGCTGCCCGCTGCTGTTCCAGCGTCTGCATTTGTAATTGCGTGGAGAGGAGCCAGCCGGCTGTGCTAAGTGGAGCCCTGACAATGATGTACAAACCCGTCAAATTCCCGGTGACCAGCAGTATGTGACAAGCGAGCGTGCTGAGCTCTCCGAGATGGGTCAGAGCTGCATGCGAGCCAGAGCACCTGCATCTTTCACGGGGCCAGCCCGCGGAAGGTCTGTCCCTTCCATCGGAGACGTGCCGATCGCCGGGCAGAGCTTCCCACCTGCAGCCTTGCAGCTGAAGTCCGTGGAAAAATGTCGTTCTGCCTTCCTCTCGGCTGGCCTCGGATAGTCCCAGCGTGAACGGTCACATGGATGTCACCCGCAGAGCCCTCCGAGGTGAGCAGAGCCCAAGCACAGCACGGTTTGTGTCCTTTGACCGTTTTGCTGTGAAATCAGAGCCCATGGGGCCTCGTAGCCCCGGTTCCAAATGAAACAAGGCTTGTGCACGCCTGTGCCTGTGCATTCCCATCCCTAACAGTTCAGTCTGCTGACCTGTTTCAACCAAATTGTGCCGAAAGGGCTGAAATCCACATGGGTTTGGGATTTCTATCAAGACAGAGTTCCCTGAAGAGAGGCACCTCCATGGGAATCTGGCTTTGCTGCTTTGCCTGCTCACGGACACCTTGTCCCTGCAAGGCACACACAGGCAAGGCTCCTCCAGCGCCACCAGCGAGGCACTGCTCCCAGCACACCCAAGGACACAGGCTGCCTTTTCCACCTGGGAAAAAGCTGTAAAGAAACAACCGGAGGCTTTTGTGGCTTTCCGCCCTGAGTACAGGCTGCGGCGCGCGCCCGAGGAGCTCGCCGTACGGCAGGCGTGCGGCGCTGGCAGTGCCCACGCAGGTCATTTGTACAGCAGCGCCGAGTTCCTGCTTCCCAGGCACTGCTGGCCCCTCTGCGTGCAGGCTGGGGAGCCGGTCCACGCGCGCCTGGTGAGCCTGCCGTACCCCAGACTCAGCGGATTGACAGCGCCTGCAAGGGGTGATGCTTCCCGGGCAAGTCCCTTTTGCTGCTTGTGCACTAAATCACATAACAAACCCCCGTCTGAGGAGCACCAGCGAGGAATCGGACGCTCTTGTGCCTCAGAAGATGGGTACATGGGGGGGAGGATGTTCCTGACTGGTTGCGCCACTTCAAGTGCTCATAAACTACGGCAGGCGGCAGAGAAACACCGGCAGTGCTATTAGCTGAACACGCTGTCAACCTTTTGGAGAACCCGCGTGCCAACAAGAAGTTTAATTGCCAGCGTTGTAAAGCTGGGGCTGGGCGCAAATGCCTGGTACTGATGGGTTTTGGCTCATAGTGTCAACAGATTTATTTGCTTGTAAACCCTCCCATAGTGGAGGCAAGGGTTTTTGTGGGCACATAAAGCAGAATTCACAACAACTCGATGCATCCCAGGTGTCTGAGCAGCTAGACCTCCTCTCCCCTCCCCTGGCTCCCATCCTGCTCGGGTCCACATGTCACTACAAGCATGGCCACAGCGTTATCATATCATCGCTCCTCCAAACGTCAGGGTTAGCATCACCAAAGAGCTGAATTATTTCTGCTTCATGCCAGCCCTGAGATGCAGAACACGCACCGGCCCCACCAGCAAACCCTTGCCGGCTCCAGCTCTCGGCAGCTCGCGCCGGCGCTCCGCAGGGCTCTCTCCACAGCAAAGGCAAGTGACTAATTAACTCCTGTACATTGCTGTAATTGCACAGCTTGCTAGCTTCATTCACCGGATCGCTTTGGATGTGATTAATTTTTTGCTTATGAAAGGTGAAGCCACGCTCAGCCCTGGTTGCTGCAGCCCCCTCCCACCCCACTCAGTAAGTCAGCCTCTCTCCACTTCACCGCCTGCCAGGGACTGCATTCGTTAGAGGTGAAAGTACAGTTTAATTTCTAAAACCACCCAGCCGTGGATGCAGCGTATGAATTAGGCTGATAATGAAATATCCATGCTGAATATTTGATGAAGAGGAGAGCTGCTGATCAGCGCCCGGCAGCAGCTTTTGCTTGAGCTTGATCTAATTGTTCCCAAATATCTGAAGAACCATTTTGCAAAGTTTGCAAAGGGGAAGATCCTTGATTCTTTGCAAACACAATGCTCTTTAGTTCCGATTAACGTTATGATCCTTGCTGCCGAAAGAGCCCATTCATTTCAGTGAGCAAACACGAGAGGGGAGCAAAAGGGACTCTGGGCAGATAGCCTGCAAATAACGTTTTCCATTTGCTGGGTCTTTCCAGCTTACAATGGCATTAAAAAGGGGGGAAAAAAAAGAAGCATTTTTCAAAACTTCGCTCTCAATTTATTGCATGGCATCCTGCAGCAAACAGCAAAATGAAATAGGTCCTTGTTATCTCTCCCCCCCCAAAAGAGACAAGCTGTGCGGGAAAAATAGATAATTTCTATCTGCTTTTTTTATATGCTTCATAAAATGCATTGTGCAGACATGTAAAATATATGTGGCCTGTATAAATATGTTTAAAGACATAATTTTAAAAATGGTCCAGTGGAATTACTTGGAAAAGCATGGGAAGCTCCGCAGCAGCATCGCCTGGGGCTGGCTGGGCCCTGTCCACCGCGGGGCAGCTCAGCCCCGGCCCCGTCACAGGCACAGGGTGCGTGAGCCCCAGCCCGGCCGCATCCTGCACCCTCTCCTTTTTCCCCCTTCAAGACCTCAGCGAAGCGCCAGGGCCGGGGCTGGCTCATTCCCATGCAGCTCCAGGTGCGGCACCAACTCAGCAGCTCGGCAAATGAGCTAGTGAAAACTGTTTTATCTATTGATCTATCCACCCTGCTAGCGAGCCGGCAGCAGCGAAGCAGCCACTCCATCACCGAGCGGAGCTGCGCGGGCTGCTCGGCCGCTCCAGCTCCCCCACCGCTCTTTTTTGAGCAAATAGGGAGGTGGGGAGATGAACCCCCCCGTGCATCCCTTGCTCCTCACATCCCACCCCGCGCAGGGTGCTTTGCACCGAGGGCATCCCTGCCAGGATCCGGAGGTGGTCAGGGATGCGGTTTGCAGTTTTCCTCCAGGATTTCTGCACAGAAGCAGCCGATGGCCAGTGGGGAATGGTCTCTTCCTCTTTGCTACGGCCACTGGAGCTGTTTTCTGGACCAGCTGCCTCCATCCCTGGGAAGGAGCCCCTGCCCACCGCAGCACCCGCAGAAACCTCCCCCCGTCCCCCTGCGCCCCTCCCGCAGCCTCCCAGGGGGCACCAGCCGCCCCTCCGTCCCCTGCCCCCGGTGACCCCAACAAGCCGCTCTCCTTGGGAGATTTCCAGGGAGGTGTGTGGGGGGGGGTTGTTCTAAATTACAATATGCAAATAAGAAAGTGGAAGAAAAAGTCTTTTTCGAGCCAAAGTCGAATGGAGAAAATATTGCGCTACGCGAAAGAGATAAGGAGAAGAGCTGTTTATTCCCTCGGTGGCACGAGGCCTGCCTTTGAAGCAGATAAATCTTTGCTGGTAATACAGTACTTAAACCAGAACTGACACCTTTTTATATCAATTGCTGAGAATTGCCTTTGTGAGGCTCTGATATAAAGGCTGCCTTGGCTGTAGCTTGCATACCAATTTCTCTCCAACCTGTTGGTTAACCTGTCTGTTCTGCCCCGCGCCGTGCCTCGGCTGCTGACTCCATGCTTGGGAGCTGTGCGACTCTGAAGTGCCCCTGGAAACCCTGGGTTTGGTCCCTTATTCTGCCCCCAAATACCCACTGAATTCGAGAGAAGCATTTCACCTCTTCGGGTGCTGATTTTCTATCTGTAGTTGCATTTTGTAGCCCCTTGGCAGCCATGCAAGCATCTGGGCAAGGGCAATGGAGAAGAAATAGAGCATGCATTATATGTATATTATATATATTTTAAAATATACAATATATATTATACAAAAGATATAATATTATATATTGTATGTATGCATTGCATCTCTGCGAGCCCCAAGCCCAGCCCCGCTGCACCCTCCTCACGCCGCCCCCAGCCCTGCCTTGGCCAAGCAGTCCCCACTGCGGACACCGCCGCATCACCCCCAGCGACCGGTGGCTGCAGGAGAATGGCAGCCCGTCGAGGCTGGGGCTCCGGAGGCAGAGGGCGAAGGCGATTTCTGAAAAGATGGAGAATCCGTAAGGAATTTGAAGGCCAAAACTCACCCCAAGATGTGGAGGCTTGGAGCCAAGCCGTCACGAGCATGACACTGATGTATGATGCAAAAGCTTTTCCATCAAGGAAATAACAATAATAATTTAAAAAAAAGCTCTCTGAGCGAAACGGCAGCCACTTGTGGAGCAATTGCTGCCAGGAGCTCTGCCGCACATATCCCCAGCCAAGGCAGATCCCCTCCTGCTCTCCCTTTTGCCACCTTTAACCCGGCGTAGCTGCACTGTGCTTGCTGGAGCATCCCCTAATTTACACCCAGAAGGAGCAGCATTGGGACCAGCACATTTTCACAGCTACTCTGCCCATCTACAGCTTGCTTGCTTATGCATCTGCTATCGCACTGTAAAATTAACATAAAGCATCATACAGCAGAGACACGTTTAATTTAGATGATTATACTAACTATTATACAACACAATTTTAAGTGCTACAAGCTCCTGAGAGAACGAAAAAAAAAGTCCTCTCCAAAAATCATATAATGGCTGAGAAATCCTGTAACAAACTGCAATCCACAGCATAATAAATAGTGTAGTTAAAAGTACTTAATGCTGCTAAATACCTGATTTCATTCCGATCAGGGACACAGTTTAGTTTGAGCATAAGAGAGATGATTTGGAACTTCGTAAGACTATTACTGCCGACCAGCTGGGTTGCCTTTTTTTGGGAACAGGGTGGAAAGTTACAAATTTCAGAAGAGCTGGGGAAAAAACAGATCAGATTGTTATTTTAAATTTTTTTCAAAGGCAGAGACAACCCCGCTGAGGGCTGAGTCTCACACAGGACAGCCTGGAAAGCGCGGAGGGCTTGAGCAAAGCCGGGAGGTATTGCACCGTGCAGAGGGCAGGAACCGTTCAGGAGCCGTGGCCATGCCGTGCTGTGACAGTAATTCGGCATCAATCGTGCCGACGCGTGGCTGCTAAAGCTGCACGCAAAGTGCCGTTCGAGGCGTTGGAGCAGCAAATCGTAACCAAGCCAGGGGGGCAGTGGAGAGGAGCTTTCTCTGTCGCGCTGCTCTGGCCGACTGTTCCCCTCTGCTCCCGACGGCGAGCGAAGCTGGGGAGGGATTTGGCAGCGCTGCCGTCCCGCTGACGTCTATGAACGCTCTCCAGCATCCCAACTGCCAGCTCCCCAGATGTGCTGCTCTCGCAGGCCGCTCCGCCACAGCTGGACCTGCCTCCGCTGGTCCCCAGGGGGCTGCAACCGCTTCGGGGCACTCCTGGGGTCTCCATCGAGAGAAGGGCGGGTACGACATCTGATGCCATGTTAATAAATAGTATTATCTGCCTTTGAAGGTTGCTTACTGTAATTGTGGTATTGTCTGAGATATTTTCCTTATAACGCTTCCCCGACACTGCTCAACTGAAGATGTCAAGAAGGGATGATAATTAAAGATTTGTAAAAGCTTCTGAGCCAAATATTCTTTGCTCTCCTCTATGCATGAGCTCAAGACTGAGAGTGGAGAGGTCCCGAATGCTAAAAGCACTGGGGGAAGGAAAGCCATTTTCAGGATGCAAGCGTTCTATGCATTTTATTGGTTTTCCAGCCCGGGACCGAAGCTGCACCTTTGCGCCTTCCCTGCCAGCCCCTCTCGTGTTCACCAGCACGCACGGAGCCCAGGGCAGCCCATGCAGCATCCCCTGCCCAGCAGAAACGGCAGCCAAAGCAGAGGGAGGAACCAACCTGTTAACGCTTCTCCATGATTAACTGCCGTGCCGGTAATTAGCTGAAGGAGGTCAGAGCTTGAACTGTAGCTGGAATCATTTCTGATGAGCCTGACGGTTCATGTACTTGTAAAAACTTGACAGGGTACAAGTGCAGCGCAGATAAGTTGACTTATCTCCCCGCAGGTTTCCCAGGCAAAGGCAGCATCAGACCGATCGGATTTGATTATTCCAGCTAATATTTTCCCACTCTCTGTTAATTATGATGATTAGAGTTAATTACTGCTGATTAGAATTAGATTTATGAGTGGGTGCGTCATGGGAAGCTGGCTGGGGAGGACGGGGGTCACTCGCGCCGAGCCCAGCCCCCGCCGGCACAAGGCGCTGCTGAGCTGCCCCCACCTCAGGGGCTCAGCAGCCGCTTGCGGAGCTGTTGTGTCCCTTCCCTGCCTGACCTTGGGCAAATCCTTCCCCGCCAGCGCTGCAGAGCTCTCACTGCCTGTGCCCGGCCGCGTGGGTGCCTGGCGGCGCGTGCACACCCTCCCTCTACGCCTCTGGAAGGTGCCGTCGCGTAACTACCAGCGAGAATTGAGCTGGAAGGACAGCAAAGTGCAAAACGGCGCAAGACAGCGGAAAGCGCGTGGTGGTGACCCCTTCTTGGTGGCTACAAGGTGCAACGTTGGAATTGAGAGGCGAGTTTGGAGCAGGAGCCAGAGTTCCGGGTGCTTGTGCTGTGAGTTTGCACCACCCACAACCAAGCATCAGCAGTTGATTTTATCCTGAATTTTCCTGATTTACGTTGCTGCCTCGATTTCCTACCTGTGGCAGGGACATGGCTGATGGTGCTGGAGGCGGCCGCAGGTACGTTCCCTATGCAGCCATCGTGCGACTGATTAAGCAGAAAGGGAACGAAGTGGCATAATAGCAAAGAGACCGCGACTATGGTGCCGCCGAGCCGCGGGTGCTCTTCCCGCGGCACACGCTCTGCCTCTCGCGCAGATTTAGGGGCTGTTAGAGGAGAGAGGCATGGCGGTGTCGTCTGCAGGGACAAAGGACATACGCCGCTAAATAAAGTTGCTATTATCCCCATGCAGAAGGAGGAAGGGATGGGTACCTAGGGAGAGGCAAGGAGAGGAAGAGAGATCGAACAGGTAGTAAATTTTCAGAATTGCCCCCAAAAAGCATATATACTAAGTAAATCCAATAGAGCGGGCTGTCTGTCTACATGTAATGTATTCCTTATTAATAATGTAGCCATGATAGAGCCTTTTATTGATCTTCAATATATAAATCTAACCTCCCTATGAATAAAAAATGTAATAAGATCTTGGAAATAGACTAAATAATAGCACATGAACCCTAAATGACAGGGATAAATTGCAGCGCTGGGGAAATTGCTAATGGATGGCAGCCTCTGCCGCTTGCCCGGGATCCTGCGAGCGACAGCCAAGAGTTGGGCCATGATGCCAGCATGAAACACCTCGGCTGTCCCCGAGCACTAGGTGACAGCGGGACGGGGACAGGGCTTCGAGGCTGGTCCCTGCTGCTCCGCTCATGGCAAACCAGAGTGGGGCTTGAAAGGACCCGTAACAAAGGATCTTGTCCTTCCCTGCTCTCTTCTGCTCCATCCTTTGGATGGCAGTCACCCAAGTGCCAGTACGGTCCCTTTCGGTGCTTATTAGGGATGCTCAGGAGTTAGTGAGTGGAGGTGCAGGCTTTGATGCCTGCTCTGTGCTTGCTCCGGTCCATCTGTCTCTCTCCCCTTCCTGCTGTTTTAACACCTAATAGAAAATCCAGCCCGAGCCACCACATGTCTCCCGGTTTTATGTTAAAGCCATAAAGGGACTGAAGCCATATATTGGTCTGCGTGTGCTCAGAACTTTGTCTATATCGGGAAAAATAATCCAGCCCTGTAGCAGGAGAAACTCCTTGAACAGAAACGTCATTTCTCCCTGTTTGTCCTGAACCCCTGGAAGGTTTCACCCACTTTACCCTTTGCAGCTGCGGAACAGGATAAGGGTTTTGCCACGTCTGTAAAGAGCACAGAGGGTTCTCGTAATAGGTCTATCTCCGGGTAATATACAATGTGATTACTATTCAGATGTCACAGACAAACTTTTTCATAGCCCTTGCTTTTACTTCGTGAAATAACCCCTTTTAGTGTTTAACTTTGCTCAGAAAGAATTATATCTCCAGAAACACTGGCTGTGCAACTTTCTTAATAGCAGCTGTCAGCATGGTCAGGCATCCTTTGCAGCAGAGACGAGAGATGCAATAATAACAACATCAATAATATCTATCTCTGACAGAGTGCTTTTTTTGTCAGTAGATTTCAAAATATTTTAAAAGACGATCCCATTTACAGGATGGAAAGAGCAATACTCATCAGAAGGAGCCACAGGCAGGCGAGGGGCTGGGGAGCTTTGCCCTCGGGAGCCCCGGTCGCAGGGTGCGTGGGGATCCCCGCTTTCACCCCGAGCGCACACAGCTGAGTTGCAAAGAAGACCACACGAATCCTGGCCCAGAGTGTCATCATTAACAGATTATTCCTGTTAATATGAAGACAATTACACCGGATAATGCAAGGAGCGCAGCTCATTAGCCGGCTGGCAGGGCTGCAGCGCTCGCTGGGGACCCGAGTGCGTTAACAGGGATATTACCAGCGTGTTACCGTATAACTCGCCTGCTCGCATTAACCGCGGGCCAGCCCAGGCTGCAAGAGGCACGCGGTGGTTTCCCCCTTTCCCCCTTCTATCCAGCCTACTTCCCAAGCCGGTGACCTGCAGCGGGGGTGACGAGTGACACGACACAGCCCCAGCCCTCCCTGAGCAGGGAGAGGACTGGAGACGGGCTTCAAAGAGCCCAGGGATGCGGGAGAGGATGAGCCATTGAGATGACAACAGAGTTTTGGAAAGAACCCCAGGGTGGGGAGGCAAGGGGAGAGGGGAGCGGTGACACATCCAGACCTCCGGCTGGTGTCAGGGGACACCGACCCATGGGAGTGTCAGGGGACACTCCCATCTCACTTAAAACGTTCATGGAGAAGAGCAATGTGCACGGGGGAAACGAGAGGATATTTATCATCTTTTTGCACAGTAAGTGAATCTTGCCTGCACCGCGGCGATTACTGTGGTTATAAAGTGACTTGCGTGGCTGCTGTTAAATCTGTTCGTTAACAGCGTTGTCGTGGTAGGCAACCTTGGGCTATGGCCATGTCAAACCCCACCGATCAGCCTATCTGCTTCAGACATACGAAATCCAGAAGCTGCAGGAAAATAAAATATTTTTTTGCCTATGGCAGGCATGGACATACCTGCTGCACCAGCTACAGAGGGTCTGAGCGTGCCTGGGTGGAGCCGGGGGCTGAGGGACCAGCAAGATGCGTGGGACAGGACCCAGCCTGATCTGGAGGTGGCTGTCATCCCCTCCGCACTTCTCCCGCGGTTTTGCAGGGGCCATGGGATAAGCTCCCCCTGCGGCCATCGGCATAAATCTGTGTCCGACAGCTGCCATGCTCCATCCTGGCAGGATCTGGCCATGCTTCAGCACCGGATGATGGATCCCATTGCACAACGTCTGCTGCAAGGCGTGTTGGGATCCTCTGGGACGAAGTGCAGTATATAAACATGACAGATGATTACGGCCGATGCATTTGGGTCTACTCATCACGGGACTATCGCGTGCGTGCAATTGCCAAGCAAGCTGCAGAAACATGCCTCTCTGTAGCTACAGGGGGGTTTTATTAGCTGAGAAACCCTCTGGATGGTGATACTGCTCCAGAGCCACCATGCTTGTTCTTTGCAACACGCAGCGTTACCTGCTCAGTGCTAAAAACGCCTGAAGTAGGTATCGTTCCCGTGCAGATGGCCCTGGCCAGGACGGCCTTGCTGTAGCATCTCCAGCAGTTGCTATAGCAGCACGGGTGAAAGACAGTGATGCCTCAAGTGTGATACAATGAAGGACAGGATGAGGTGGAGGGGGGAGGATTTTTGCAAAACAGAAAGCTGCCAGCTCACATAAATAATAAAAACAAGCAAGAGCCTGTGTTAGAGCAAAACACGAAGCTGGTGGAAGGTGAAGAGGGAGCAGGGAGGAGGGGAGACACTGCGATCCCCGCAGGATCCAGCATAGCGGGGTGCTCGGGGGCAGGAGGTTGCAGAGGCAGTGCAGGGGAGATTTTGGAGGGTCCTGGCCTCCCAACAGAAGAAACGCATGCCAGAAAAAATCCTCATGTCAGAAAAGAGCAACTCTACAGCCAAAACCCAGATCCTCCTTCCAAAATTCTGGCCGCTACCTGCTGGCGTGCCTTTGAGGTGCCACCCAAGCTGCCCAACAACCCGCAGCACGTGCTCTGCCAATCTGCTGTGCATCAGCCAGCCGCCGAGTCCCAACGTAAGGCAGCGGGGTCCGGCTCCCCACCGCACGAGCCCCCCCCGGGCAGGCAGCAGCGTGCCGCTGACTCCCCCCACGCTGCAATCAATAGTGTGTGTTCAGCCCGTGGAGTGACAGCTTATTTCGTGGGACAGGTTGGCTTCACAATTGCTTGCTCAAGAGGAAACCTGATATGAAACAATAGGCTGGGTTTTGGGGGGGAACAAAACAGCGTATTCTAATTCCAGCCTGTGCCTTGCTCGGTGCATCTTCCCCCCCACCTCTCTCTTCTTTTCTTCCTCATCTGTATTCCCATTTTCCAGCACTCTCAGTCACAGCAGCAGGCAGGCAAGCCCCTGGCATCAGGAGGACTATCGCTTGCCCCCGCACAGAGCAGCAGGGTGGGGAGAAGGAGGCATTTGGGGTTACGAGTGCCTGCATGGCACCGCAGGATTAACCCACTGTTGGGCATATGAATATCCCGCGGTTCTGTCCCTCTGGACAGGCAGCAGACAGGCAGGGCAGGCAGCACACACCTTGCCCTGCCAGACCGCAGCACCTCGATCCCTCTGTCGCAGGAGCTGTCTGTGGGCTTTGGTTTTCCTCTGGCTAAAGTGGCCAACGTAATCCCCAAAGCACAGAGCAGTGGGGGGATTCCATTTATAGAGGGGTTCAAAGATAGAGAGATAAAAGATAGTTAATCGCTGAGGGCAATAGCCTGCCCCATAAGACTGGAGAAAAACCTTTTCACACACAGTGGGGGAAAAAAAAATAAATTAGATACTGAGCTTGTATGGAAGCCTTTCTGTGGCTCAGAAACAAAAATCTGAACCCGTGGCTTTGCTTTTGCATCTCCTGCTCTTGTTTGCAATGAGACTCCAGCATCTGCTGGCACTCGGAGCATCCTGCCCTTGGAAGGCCAGGGAGGCTTCCCTCCACAACACCGCTCCTTGGGCTGAGCAGGGAAAAGGGAAGCAGAAAGGGAAAGCAGTTGCGATTACTAGGCAGATAGCAACAAATATATATGTTAAACACATGGAAATAAGAGCAAATAGTAGGGACGAGAAGGCAAATATTGAGCAGGGTCCAGCACTGAGACTAAACAAACAGTGGGAAATGAGAAGCTCGTTGAAATGAGATGAGCAGCAGGAATATGAAAAATGCTGGGAATTAAAGCAACAAGTGAATCCAGGCGGCGCCGCGCAGCATGCCCGAGCCCACCACCCCGCACCTGGGCTGCGAGCAGTGCAGAAGACGTCCCCGATGCCCCCTTCCCCAGCTTCAGATGCTGAATTCCCCCACTATGCACAGCTCCAGTCTTGCAAAGACTTAAACACATGCTTAACGCTATGAATAACCCTGTCTAATATCTGCGGTGAAGCCATCCAGTTCCGCATGGGCGTAAGTGATTGCAGGATCAGAGCTTAATTCTGTTGAGCGTTTTGGATACAGCTTGCTTGAAAGACTCTGAACAATAAGTCTGCATTGTCCTCATTACAACCCAGAAATTCAAGAGAGTTCATTCCCTGATTTAAATCAGCTATGTTATTTGAACGAAGCAGGCAATTTATTTTCAATTCCTTTTCTAGATTTTCCCCTCTCTTTTTTTTTT
>VZTL01015862.1:0-22639 GCA_013400535.1 Scopus umbretta
AGCAGCAGCAGCAGCAGCTGGGTGTGAAGGAGCAGATGTTCTGCAAAGGAACGTGTCGGGGCGATCCCAAGAGGGACATGCCTTTTTTTGAAAGGTTGGGATGATTCTGATTCATCCAGACAGCATCTCCTTCGCTTTGGAGAAAGCTTCACTGCATCCACCAACTCCAGTGCAAATTCAAGCTGAAAGCAAGCAGGGGCAGAGCTACCTCAGCAGCCGTAGTCTGGATGAAGAATTACATTTCTGCAAAGATGCTTTCAGGGACTACCTTGGCTCCTGGGGCTTAATTCTCCAAAGACAGCGATTAGTCTGGAGAATGCTGTTCACTCTGGGGTACCCTAGGAATTACAGGAAGCTTTGGTCTCCCGATACCATGGGATTTATTTCTTTTTGTGCTTGCTACACTGCATCTCCTACTCCCTGGTTGCCAGATATCTCTCATTACAGGCCCCAGTCAGTGTTACGGGTACCACAGCACCAGCTGTACGTCTTGCTGAAATGCAGAGTGCGGTCAGAGGACCCCCATTACAATAGGAGGGCAAGACACGGTTAGATGACCTGGGGATGGCTGGCCACAAAAGCTACACTGATGTCCCACAGCTCCCTTTACACACAGCCTTTTCTTCCCTCAACCAGCCCAT
This sequence comes from Scopus umbretta, assembly GCA_013400535.1. Classification (NCBI taxonomy): domain Eukaryota; kingdom Metazoa; phylum Chordata; class Aves; order Pelecaniformes; family Scopidae; genus Scopus; species Scopus umbretta. Next base: position 642 of record VZTL01015862.1, read on the forward strand.
GCACTTTTCAAAGCATCCAGACAGCATTCCTCTGCCTCGTGAATGAATGAAATAGGCTTTTCCCGAGGCTGTCTGCAGCCCAGATGCATTCAAGGGACAACTGGGCTCCTCTTTCCAGGAGATCCTTTGATCTCTCCCCCGAAAACGGACGTAGCGTTATTATTTCTTTTTTTCAGTATGCATTGCCATCTATGGGAGATGCAAAAGATGTAGGACATTTGGTTATCATAACACAGTGGTTTCAATTAGCCGAACCCCCCTGCCCTCTTTTAAATCAACTGGCCGGCCTATCAAAGATGTCATGATGGCATCTGGGGCACATGTTGTGACTCTGAAGCTGAAGAGGTTCTTGTGAGCCTCCTCTTCCCTTTCTGGGCTGAGATCATTCACGGAAAACATGCTGGTTTAATATCTCCCAAATTAAAATGTCATTCAATCAAAGACCCGATCGTTATGGATGCCAGGATTTTTTGTAAGCAGAGGCCAGAGGAGGGTCACGGGAAACAGCGTTGGTTTGTTTTGCTTTTTTTTTTTTTTTCCTTTTTCCATTCTTTTTCCCTCACTACTGGTTCCACATCGTGAAGAAGCTGGAAGACAGTGCAGGATGGCTCCAGCAATGGACAAATGATGAGACTGGAGCCAGCCACACAAAATGGCCATGCCAACGTTCCCAAGCACAGCACTGGACCATGCATGGGCCCGAGGGCTGCACTGGGATGCCAGGATGCTGGGACACTGGGACATGCTCCACACCAGGGCCTTGGACCACCTCCCGGGTGCCTGTCCCCAGCGCCCAGCCAGCAGTTGACTGTTGCATGCCTCTCCCCAGTGGATAGTTTTTCTTGCAGAACCCACATTCTTTTTCCTGTATTTGATTTGGCATTCAGGAATTTCCCTTCTCTGCCCAGGCCCACTGCTCCCCCCTGAGCAAACACTCGTATCAGCTATCCATAAGGCAATTTCCTCTCCGAACGCTGCTCTCTGGAAGAGAAGGCCAAGTGGCCACGCAGCAGCTTCCAGATGTGCTTCTCCTGTCCCTTCCCTTCTCTTTTATTCTCCTCCACTGCAGCAACAGAGCTCAGGAGCTGAAACAAACCTCTTACTCCCAGCTCCAGTGATTCTTTTGCTGCTAAGAAAAGCCACAGTGGCAGCAGAAACGGAGAGGAGCATTGCAAGTTCGTGGAGATGCACTTTCAGTATCCTGCAACCCCTTGGGAAGGAAATGTGTGGCAGTGTGCTGTAGGAAAGAGTGCCGATGGGGAAAGGAGGTTCCCCAATTTGTGTTTGCTTTGCAGCACCTACATGATGCAAGCACCATTCCACAAGCACATTTTTAGACTGTGAGTCAAGTTTCATGGAGGTTTTGCAATCATCCCAGAAGCATGTTTGATTTATAGTTACTTTCCACCAGAACACATGGAAGGACACTCCAGCTCTGTTAGTAATATCTGGAAACAGAGGCATTATGCAGTGAGGGACTCTTACAACATAAATTTAACTGGGAGTCCAGTTTTCAGGCCTAGTGCTTTCTGGAAATTGGACAAAATTGTGCACACTCTTTTTTTCCTTGTTACTTGAATCAAAGAGCTCTCAGACTGCAATTAGCATTTAGAATAAAATTGGAGCTATCTTGATCCAGCCCCTAGATTTAACTCCAGGCTGCTCCAAATGCAAACTGCATTTATTGGTATGTCTCTCTGAAGGCAGACACGTGACTTTTGCTCTAATTACACACGTTCAATCTATTTCTGGGGAAAAAAATTGAAGATCTTAAAAGTGATGTTTCATGCTTGCAACAGTAGAGTAAAACACAGCAGAACCTACTCATCTCTGCTTGGATGTAAAGACGTTAATGAAATTTTAGAATAAAATAGAAATATGATCCTAACTTATTGTCCATTTCTTCTGACTCTAATTAGACAGATCCTAATGGGCAATGAGCAGGGCTTCTGTAGTTCTCTGCTTGTTGGACTACCTAGAAAATTACTGCAGTCCCCTCCGGTGCCTCCTGATGGGGAGAAATAGCCACCATGCCCTCCTGAGATACCTACGGATGGTGCAGGGCAAGGAAATATGGGACGTGCCTTCTCCCACATCCTTGCAGCACAGCTGTTGGGGAGCTGGTCTGGACAGAAGAAAAGGCCCAGGCAGAGTCAGGCCATGATCTATACTTTGAAAATTAATTGCTGCACATCCTCTTTCAAGAAGCCCAAATCCCTTCTGTTCATACCCTCTTTTTTCCCCTCCTTTAGGATAGCATCAGTAAATCCTGAGCCTCAGGGATGCCTCTTGAGTTACTGGTGCAGCAGAGCCAGTCAAATACTGCAGAAAAATTAATTCTGGAGATTTTGTGTTAATTATAAATTCTTAATTAGGGTCAGTGAACTCACCCTCTCCCTTTATGCTCACTTCGCACTAGCTTGTGGGAGAATCTCTGCAATCACTAGTAGATGAAAGTTGTCAGGATTGAAGATGTGATCAAAGCCCACTGCATGAGCAGGAAGGCAAAGGTGCAGAATCAGCACGAGCTGCTCGTTCTGGGTAATTTGCCTGAGAGTTCAGAGCAGCAATGGTCATTTGTGTGTGCATGGAGGGCACTCTGCATTATAACTTCCAATTAACTCTTATATTTTCCTTTGCTTTGAAAGTGTTTATCCTGGAGACTGAGAACCTCAACACACACAGAAAAAGAAAAAGTAGAGACTTGCTGAGTGAAGTCTCTTTCCAGATATGATGGGCTGGGTCAGAGCCAGAAACTGGTAGGAAAATAAAGTCCAGATTATTAAGGACAAGCTCTGAAAACTTGACCAAAAAAGTAAGTTAAAGGCTGTGAGAAAGATTTCTTTGCCATGAGGAAAACTGCTGAACTGGGCTGGAGAAAGAGAGCAAGAAATGCAACAGCAGCAAAGTCACAACCATGACGTTCGCTCTCGATCCGCCTCGCAGGGAGAAGGGGACCCGTCCTTGCATTTCTGGGAGAGAGCGCACCAGTGAACGGGTGACTCGGCTCAGATAGCCCTTAGCTCCAGGGCCTTTGCTCTACCTGATTTGTCTCTTTTTGGACCAAGATGAGTACATCCAAGAGGACAAAATGAGGCAGATGGACCCTGTGAGACCTCCCCGAGGGGAGTTAGACCTGGGTCAGGCCCATACTGGGGCTCTCACCCGTGCTCCCAGTACATGCTCTGGAATGGTCCCATTTCCACTGGATATCCTACCCTGCACCCAGGAGCCAGCCCCCAGCAGAATTTTCTCCCCCCAGAGAGATGTATTTTCTTGAAAAGAGTTGCATTTTACAGATGCAGACTGTTTTGTAAAACTAATAATCTTCAATCAGTTTTACTGCTGAATCCCTAATTTCAGCACAGTCTTCAGGATGCTCTGGGTGTTCCCAAGCAACCGGGGATGAGACTGATTCCTGCCCGTCACAGTCAAGGAAGGTTTTTTCGTACCATCTCCCACTGTAAAATTTAAACACCAAAGTTGTCTTCTGTGGGAAATAACCAGCTGTGGTAGTCTCAGGCTCAATTAAGGCTGGATTTGAACACCAGGCTGTAACAACCAATACAGATCTGGCTTTTTGGCAATTTAGAAATTATGGGAAAACAATCAAACTTTGTTTTGAATACCTCCTCCTCCCCAACCGGAATACATCTGCCTGTGTTTCAGCAAAACATCCAGGTTTGAGTCCAAGCTTTAAAATGTTTGGGTTTTTTAAGTAAAAATCCCAACCTTAACAGGTTTGGTATTTTCAACATATCATATATATCTGCCTGCTGGTTCTGTAGAGATATAGATCTATGGCTTGTTTCTAGCAACTTCCTATTTCAAAGTCACTTTGAATGTTTATCTTTTCCTAAGTGATGAAATAGGTAGGTTCAATACACAGTTTCAAAGCACCCTAGTATCTTTGAACCTGCATTTTCCAGTTGAAAAAGGGTTGTGAGAAAATGTCACCTATCTCTAGTAACAATTCAAACAAATAAAAAGCAAAAAAACCCAGTCTAATGGGGGGGTGTGGTGTGTGTGCTGCATGTAGTCATCTCCACATACAGGATGTACTGGGAATGTTTTCATAGCTGGAGAAAGAGAAGGCTGCTTCTAGGAAATCATCTCCTCAAGGCACAAACTATATGAAACGCCACAGACTGCGAGGTTTTCTGACGTGGACTACACTGACTTGAAAGTTGAGTAAGAATGAAAGATTGTGCTTTAATGAACCAGCGAGATCTTAAGTGACATCCAAGGTTTCCACAGCAAGAGAGGGAAACACCATATCCTTCAGCTCACAGCAAAAGAGGTAGAAGAGCAGCAAGAGATGATGTGTTTATAGAAACATCCCCAAGCCTGGATCCTTTCCAAGGCATTACTCGGTGCGAAGGAATGTATTAAATAGCTTTTCGAAAATGTATGTTGAAACACACAGCTCCATATGTCCTGTGTCATCGCCTTTGTGATATACCGCACGGCTGGGATCCCACGTCCGAAAGGCGCAGCCGGACTGGTAATGCACCCATGGCTCGATCCTGCTCGGAGCTGAGCACCCGCAGCCTCCTGCCTGCCCCTCCTGGCAGGGGACACACACGTTTTGTCCCAAAAGGCCTGTCTCTAGTGAAGTTCAAATGCGAACCCAACTGCTATGCTTGCTAAGGCCCAGGTCTGAAGCATTGCATGGGTGGGAATTGCTTTCTGCCTGAGCTCATATGCAGGAAAACCTTCAGCTAATCAACTTTGTCCTAATCCTGCTGCAGTAGGGAATAATTAAGGCTGTTTTTGTAAAACAGGAGAAGAAATGCGAGCTGAAAACGTGAAGTTAAGCAGCAGCAAACCCTGAAGGCACCTATGTGTGCAGCACAGGGGACCAGAGGTTTGGCTCCTGCAGTCACGGCCCGGGGAGCTCCAGGCCCCGGCACCCCGGGAGCTGCCGAACGCTGGCACTCAGAGCGATGGTGCAAATTGCCTTTTCCCTCCTGAAAGCACAACGCCACGGGCCTGCCGACAGGTGCATTGCTCAGGGGTTGAAACACGTTAAATAACAAACCCTTTGCCTTCGTGGCCTCTTTGCTTCATTGCTTCCAGGTACCGGCCGGGTCAGCTCAGGCCAAGCAAGTGGTGCTGGTTAACAGTTGGCATCATCTGAGCAGACAGAGCAATAGAGAGTCAAGCCCAAGTCCTGATGGGGAGGTGTCTGTCTGTGCCAAGGATGGGACCTGCTCACCCCGCTGTGGTCCAGGAAACCTCAGCACGGAGTTATTTTGCTGTCTTCCATCAAGGCTTTGCTTTACGCTTTGTGCCGAGGTCCCCTGAAGCGGTGGGGATGTTGTGAGTCTCTCCCAAATTCGTCCATGGGAGAAAAGCTAGTGGGATGGATCAGCTCTGGTGAAAGGGGTTCCCTGCCAGAGAGCCAGGCTTTCATCCCAAATCCCGGGGCAAACTTGGACCCGGGGCGACCGCTCTCGCTTCCTGTTATTGAAACAACAGCCTCATGTTGAGATTCCACCGATAAAGTCAAGGCGATGCTTTTCCAGGCAGTGAGATAAAAATCCCTTCTGAACTTGCAACTTCTTAAGTTATCTGGGGCTGCTACAGAGCTAGAAACAACTTCAAATAGATGGAATTACAGTGTGCCTTTACAAGTTATTTTGCTGTTTCTTCACTGCAGAAATAAATCCCTTTGTTCTGTCAGATAAAAATGTGCAAGAAAAGCCAGTCCTTAATACAAACTCCACGGCTGAATATTGCTTAAAGTCAACAAATAAAAAAATCTTAAGAAAATAAATCGACTTTTCTAAGGATACATATGAACATCATGCATTTCAGGTTGCAGTTAGGGGGCATGTCTCATTAGGGCACCGTCTTCTGGTAGGGGTTGTAGTTGGGGTGTCCAAGCCAGTGGGAGTGGAGTTGGATTGCCGATTCCCCAGGATTCAGGGTCTGATTTCCCAACTTGAGCTTTCCTTCTGCAAGGGTGGATTAATTCAGACCCAGTGCCCAGACCACAGTGCTGGGAATACATCGGGGTGCCTGCAGGAGCTTTTTGGCTGAAGTGGCCAAAGGTCAGAGGTTGTGACATTAAAGCTGCTAGGAATTTTCCATCAGGAACCTCTTCGAGTGCTTTTTTTTTTTATTTCTCACCCCAAACTAAAAATCCTGGCAGAAGAGTTTGCTCTGCATCTTTGCTCCCTTTCTCCTTTGTCATCCTTTTTTTGCCTCATCACTGGAACGGACGGTTGTTTCCATTAGGAAAGAAGCAATGGAAAAATTAGGGTGAAAAGATGAAGGAAACTGATTTTCTCCCCAACATGTTGGATCTGTAGCAGCGATTAAAGAGAAGTGGCAATTTCCAAGGAATCTGTGGTATTACATGCCTAACTTTCCAAGGAATTTGGCTGCCAAATTCCCTCCAGATTCCTGAGAAAAGCAGAGCCCAGGTGCCCATGTAAGTACAAGTAGCCCTGAGCCTTAACAGCTCTCCTCTCTTTCATGTCAGCAGCAGATCTGCTCAAGGGTTAAGGGCGTCTTTAACTTCTATCAGCCAGATTGCGACTCAATTTTACATTTCATGTCTATTCACAGAACTCCTATTGATGTCAATATCCTGTTAGGGTTGGTTTTTTTTATCCTTTTGATGTTTGATTTTCTCCTGCTGGCTGCGTGCATGTACACAGAGGCTGATCAGAGTATATGACATTTATTTTAACAGGGGAGGAGAGGGAATGGGATGTTTTGTCTCACTCAACATCCCCTGCTTTGTGAGACAAGGTAGCTGTCACAAGATCTCCTGCATTTCACATATGGAATATACAGTTACTTGGCTGACAATAACGTAGCTGTTAATTGCAGAGAATGAAGCCTGCTTGGGCTGCCAAGGGAGTCGGAGACCTGAAATCCTTGCACGGGCTGAGGAGGGGGTCAGTGAACTGGTGCTGGGATACAGGACACATTTCCATCCAGTGGCACTCACTAGTGACCGAACACACTGCTACCAGCTGTCGCTGCGGCAGATCTTCATGGCAGGGAGATTACCGCTGCAGACTGCCACGTTTCTTGGCAGTCTCCGTTCGGCAGGACTTTGGAAGCTGAAATCCTCCTCCCCTAACAGCGGGATGGTCACTCCAGGTCCAGGCTGAGACTCACAGCTGCTTCCAGTCCAAACTCTGTTTTGATGCCCCTTGGATGAGGATGAGAAGTTGAATTTGTTATGTGCTCTCTCTACAGACCGTTCCTGATAAAGTAATGCCTTTTTCCTGTGGCATAGACACAGCAAAATGCTATAATAATCTTTCACAAAATTAGTATTGATGTTGGCATCACTGGATGGCATGAGCTGTATCCAGGCAGAAAAAATTGGCCATGAAAAGCATCCCTAATTTTGTCATATTTCTTGATACAAATATTGCCAGCTTCAGAGTTTGGAATTCAAAATTTAGGTCCAGATTTCCTTTGGCAGTGACTTCTTCAACTTAGGATGGGCTGACACAACTGGGGAATGAAGGCATGTATTGAAGTCTGAGGCAATTTGGACTCTGCTCAGAATCCACGAGTTCAACCCATCTCTTTGCAAATAATTTCCTCTGACGAGACATGCCTGCTCGGCCTTCTTTCCTCTGGCTGTGGGGGAAGGCGGGTCAGTGTCTGGGAGGACAGATGTGAGATAGTGCACGTTATGGGAGTGCCATGCATTCATGCTAACACCCGACTAGTCAAGAGCTTGTGCAACCAATGGATGTTCGGTTTAGTCCTGTCGGAGGAGGCTAAGACAACCTTCCCAGTAGTAGCTAAGCTAATAATAATTTAACAACGTGCAACTGCTCTGTTTATGGTAAAAATGCTGACCACACAGCGTACGATGGTTTTCCATGCACTGTACCTCACTAGGAAAAAATGCAAAACCCACGAAGAACAACTGAAGTCTGCAGTTTTCCCAGTCCCCAAATCGTTTTCCCCAGTAGCTGGAATGCTTCTGATGTGGCATTTCCTGCCATGCCGTGCGTGGGCCAGGAGCTGCAGGAACACAGCTCAGGCGCAGGAATGGTGGCACTGAGTAGACTCCGTCTTTGAGGGCTTTCCCCATCCAATGCTTAACCGAGGCAGATGGGAAGTTGTCCTTGAGACAGAAGTGGGAGGATAGAACCACAGCCCTTCCAGTAGCAGGTTGGGAGATCTGCTGTCTTCTTCATTCAGTCATAGCTTGGTTTTGTCAATTACCAGTGTCATCATTCAATTTAAAATCTCTTCCTTGCTAAAATCACGTGGCACAATCAATAAGTCAGCATGCCTACAAGGCTCTGGGATTCCCCAGTGCGAGACAGGGCGTATAAATAATAATCAGATCACTATGAGACCAGGTACTTTTCTGTCTTGATCAGCAAAGAACACACCATCTTTCTGCACACGGCTGACATGGAGGAAAATATAATAATAATAGTAGTAGTAATAGTAATAATAATAATAATTGCAACGGATGAGATGATAAATTGCTATGCAAATCTGCCAGCCATCAGGAAAGCATTTTACTGGCCTCTTTCCATATTATGGGGTTTAATTAATGTGATATATGGACAAACATGTATTTTATTTCCAGAATGGGAGTTGTAATTTCCTGAGGCTTGGAAGCCCAGATGTTTTTGAGTTTAGAATATATAAGGATTTTTTTTAGAGAGCATTTCAGTAAAGGTTGGAGGGGGGGGTGTCTTTTTATTTAGTTCAAAGTTTAATTTGTGTGCTTTCAGATGAAGTTCAGAGCTTCTGGTCAGATGCTAGCTGGGAGGAGGGATAGTGAAGGGCTGAAATATGCAGACAGCCACAGGGCAATAGCTGTGGGAAGTTTTGTCTGCCTTTGAAACGAATTGTCATCCAAGGAACCGGGATGGTCCTGGGCTGCAAGAAGCCTAGGATGCTGACAAGCGATGGGAGCAGGGATCATGGCCCTCGAAAGCGAGACCCAGATCCAAAAATAAACTGTGCCTTGTGGCACAGGCTGCCCAGCCACCATCGTGGTGTGGCACTGGGAGGGTTCCCGTACTGGTTTTGAATGATACCCCTGAGATGACACAGTTAGAGAGTTCCTGGGGTTAGTCATCCACAGGCATAATAAGGATCCGTTTCATCTTTTTGCCTGGGTTTCTCTGCCTTGTAAGGGCTGGAATAGTGACTCACATCTTAAGTACATTAACCCCATCTTAATGGACCCATGGATGGAGAAATCATCAAGGAGCTGACAACATCTCTAGCTCAAAAATCAGTGTACACTGAGTCATTGAATGTTCCTGCGATCTGGATGCAAACCACTTTGTTGTATCTCTAACCCTTTTTCCCACCCACTTTTTGCAAGCTTGTGTTTCTCATTAACTTTTTCAAGTCCCACCACCTCCACAGAGCCGTCATAAAGCATTATTCCAGATGTGCAATGCCATCCTCTTCTTGATGCTGGTTACACATTCATAGGATGAAGCATTTCTTGAAAAGAAAGAGCCATTAAGCCTGACAGAACAGAGGATTTTAAAAGGCACAGAACTTCTCATTTTTCTTACCCTGTCATCTTTTTAATGTTACTGGCCATGGGAGCAATTGCAAATTGGCTTCTCTGGCAGGACCAAAAAGTTCCTCTGATTTTGTCCTTCAAGGCCTTTTAGGAATTAATCTAAACTTAATTATGTCTCAGTTAGTGTCTCCCTTTTCATTTGTTGAGTTCGCCAGACCAGAAAGCCCTCAAAAGTGGTCATTTGGAAACCTGCTTTCTGCAGTGTTAAGCAAGCTGTCCTGCTCCCATCAGCTCCGTGCCTCGTAGAATCAGGGTCTTCTGCAGGAGAAATAGATTTTGGCAGAAGTAATTTCATACCCAAACACTGCAGAGCCTCTAGATCTCTGCAAAATACACCTGAATATCACTTTTTGTTCTTAGTGGAGTCCGAAGAGTTTCAGCTCCTCTTTCCTAGACTTGACCGTCTGCATTCGAGAGGCCAATAATTGTAGAGTTCTTCAGTCAAGTTGCATCTGAGGGTGAGTTCCTACTGCCTCGGGTCTTTGTAACCAAACACACAGCTGAGTGGTACAAATGCTAAAAACACTCAAGCTGATTGTTGGTGGATGGAAACTGCAGACTCAACTTTTGGTCTGCTCAACAAGTTTGAATAATAAGGCTATTAGGTAACTTGATTTCCAAATCAAGCTGAGTGCCAGCGATAATTGCAGTGGAATATATGTGGACTCCATGCCTCCACTAATCAGGCTGGGGTTTGTGCTGTCACAGCTACCTGGAGCACGGCTGATTGGGATCCTGACACTTTTCTACAGGCAAAGTAAATTGCTCTTAGGTTGAGTCTGTTCACACCGTTAGAAAACACGTCCTGCCAGCAGCAGCTCCCGGCCCGGCAGCAAACTTGCTGTAATGTTAGGATGCTGCCAACATGGCTTGAATTGGAACAAGCTGATCTTCAAATGGAAAGACTTAGTTGCCACATTGAGTCCCCCAGGGCAGTCATTCCTGCACGGCAGCGTTTCCCTTCAGAGAGTTTGGTGGATGCTGGGTAAAGAAACTCTGCAGGCTGTTGGCAGTCCTGGACTCAACACTGGGGATTTTAGGCTACACGAGTGGTCTGAAAGCTAGAAAGGTCTCCTCGATAAGCACAGCAACCCCAAGGCTCCAAAAGTCATGAGATGGCTCAAAATATCCCATTTAATAGCAGTCTTGTTGCACTTCCCTCCGCACCCTAAGCTTCAACCATTATGGTCTCATTTGCGCTAGGATCATTAAGGATGAGAATTTCCTATTTTTACAGAAAAGGAAGCCGCTATTCTTCCATAGCTGTTGGGGCCACCAGGAAAACACCAAATGTCCTGAGACTGCTGACAAAATTGAGGGCTGACCATGAGAACTGTCCTACAACCATCAGAAACAACAGATCGGATTTTGGAAATGATGTAAATCCCTCCATACCTAAGTCCTCTAAATTAGGATCTAAAAATACAGTAGGCTAGACAGACGTATTTTAATCAAAAGCTCATTCTTCTTCCGCCTGCTATTTAGCATGTAAGCACCATGGCTGAAATCATCTTCCAAACACAGAGACTTTACAAAATTGCAGGGAGGAGGCACCACCGTATCATTATCCTCCTCAGAAGAGCCTGGTTAAAAATACACCATGAATCCATGCAGGCTCCGGTGCCGAGAGGGGCAGCAGCTTTCAGATGCAGTCACCAGCTCAAAGGGATCTTAATTAGGGATAAGCACTCAGCTGGGATACTGTGTTTTTCAATCACTGTTTTGTGTTCCCTGAACGAATTGTGCATCAGTGAGAGATTCCTAGTTGAGATTTGGGCTCCGATCTTCTGGTCAGGGAAAGCAACATAGCCCCTTGGAAATCATCTCGTTAACATCCATTGGATGTGGTGGGACATTCAAACTGAAGCAGGTGATGTCCTCGCCCACAGCATTTCACAGTGGATATAAGCAGCAGCCATAAAGCATCTGCAACATGGGAAGCAGCCGTGCTTACAGATGCACTTTTGGTGGCTCTTGTGTGGGTGCCCATGCCCTGAAATTGTTTCCTGCTCCCTCAAAGTGTCAAAGTGAAACAGGATGGTAAGCAGCCCTGTTTCTGCTTCTATTTCAAGCCAATGTCATCTTGCTTCTGCTTATATTCAGTTCTGGAGCCTCAGACCATGAGCTAATTTGGCTTCTTGGAGCAGAGGCAGAAGCCAAATAGAAAGGGAAAAAAAAGGGGGGGGGGGGAGGGAATAGAGCAAACAAGCTCCCTGTTTTCCAAGGCAAAGGGCTGTGATGGCACCAGCCCACACTTTCCATCCAGTCCCTTAGCAACGTAATCCTGCATTTTCTGTGATCACTCCCTGCTCTGAATTTTGCATGTGGCTGATGACGGACTGGAGCGATTTCTTGTGGCTCACCACAGTCAAGGTTGTTTTCATGTGGCCTCGGTCCCCACTGAAGGATACAATGCTCAGGAATGAGAATATTACAGCCTTCGTGAGCCACGGCCTCTCCTTCCTCCGGAGGAACATTGCTTTTCGGTGAGGTAGGAGTGCCTGGTAAGATGGTCCCCTGGCACCTCTTCCAGGACGTGCTTAAAGGAGTCGTAAAAGTCCCTCTCCAGCCCTTCTTTCAGCAGCTTTTCTACCAAGCATCGCCCACCTCATATCCATGAGCTTCTGCCAAGTGCTCCGACCCTGGAGAAGCACAGAGTAAGGGAGAAGCTCCTGGAAAAACGACTGCTGAAATGGAAGAGCCCAGTAAGAAAGGAGTTTTTTGTGCATGTGTTTTGTGTGATTTTTATTTGACAAATGCTGAATGAACCTAAAGCATTTCAACGGACATAGTAAAAAATATTTTCACCTTTTAGTATCATTCCCTGTTCCAGATTTTTCGTTCCAAATGGGGACGGGGAATGGGGGATTCTCCCAGGACAGGAAAACTGACCCTTTCTGGTCCTTTTCCCAAAACCTGCTCAGCACCTTAACACAAAGCCAATTTTCCAACAGAAAAATAAAACCTGCAAAAGCCATCCTGAAGGATGGCTGAAAGACATATATGGATTTTGATGAATTGATAAGGGAATTTTCTGGCCTCAGTGCAGTCAATTAGAACACGATAACTCCCCAAATTTTGAGCACAGCTGATGTTTAATTCTCTCTGAGTTGTGCCCCGGGACAACTGTGTTAAAACCCAGGGATGAGAAAAAATAATCAGTGACGATACTGGTACCAGCCACGCCAAGAGATGCTCCCAGTGAATCCCTGGGTCTGCACTGAGCCCCACCAGCTTCAGTTCTGGCTTCTGGCAGATGGGCAAAATGCAGGACAGGGAGAGAAAAAAAACAGGAGAGACTCCAAAACACTGGCCCCTTCTGAAAACAAAGGCCACCAGAGGTATTTTTTTGTACACTGGTCACCCGGGCCAGTTTCCCATGGGGAGAGCGTGGCAGAAATGTAACTTATTTCTATCACCAAAACAGATGGCGGAGAGCACCTTTTCTCCTGCTGGAAACAAACAGCTCAGATCCTCCCATCTCCCCACAGGAATTCAGACTCAGCCTCTTGCCCAGAAGGGTTTCATTAACAAACAGCCAAGATCTTTGCAAATTCTCGTTCGGTCTGCAAATTCAAGGACTGTCAGTTCCCAACACCGGGAAAACATCAGGCTTTTGCGGGCTTAACATGGATCTTTGTTGTAAGATCATTGGAGAGCTAATGGCCATTCATGAAGTCCGAGTGTTGCAACATGATCCCTTTTTTTCCAGAATGATTTGAGAAAAAGAGGAGAAGAAAAAAAGAAAGAAGAAAGTCTTTTAGCAAAGACATTTCAACAATTCCTTTAACGGGTATATAAACAGGAACAAAATCAAACAGCAATTAGCTGTAATTATACTTTAGCCTAAAAAATCCCACACATGTGAAATGATTACCATAGCAATTACTGAGGACTTCTGTGCACATTTGGCTGGCATAATTATACTGAGCGTGCCCTTCAGGAGAGAGCAAATTCCTTCCCTTCGCGGTTGCTGGGTTTTCCTCCGCCCTTCAGACCTGCCATCTTCAGCGATGGCTTTTGCAGCGTCTGGAGCTACGCAACTGGAGTGGTGACAGTAAGAAGACTGAAATGCTGCTGCTGGAGTGAGAAGACCAGGAAAAAATAATAGGAAAAAAAAAGTAATCCGCAGCCCTTGCGTGCGCTTGTGGGAGGGGTGATAGCCGAGGGGGCCCGAGGCAGCTGGCTGCGGGTGCCGAGGCGTGAGCCGGGAGCCTTGTGCCACGTTTGTGTTTGCACACTGGGCTGCGGTGGTCCGGCGCTGGGGGATCCGAAGGACATCGCATATTGCCTGGGAATGCCACAGCGTGCTGCAGGACAAGGGCAACACGAGGCCTCCAAGCCGCTGCGCCAAAATTCAGGGGTTTCGCCCAAGGAGGTGGGGCCGGGGCTGACTAGTCCTTCTTGCAAAGGCAATAGCACCAGCGAGAGCGGTGACAGCGTTAATGACAAGTCCATTTGTCCCCATGGAAATACATTCTCGAGTCAGGTCAGAACCTGTGCTAGGGCTCATTCTTCCTCCAAAGGCAGCAGAACAGCTGGCAGGCTTATTTCTATTCCGACCAGCACCCCTGTTTAATCTTGACTTATGGAGGAAACATATGGAATGTATTGAAAAAATATTGCTGTACTCTCTGCAGCTCCTCTCTCCCTCTCCTTGGAGCAGGGACCAGAAATATTAAACATCTGTGATTCTTTAGCACAGGCTGACTTCTCGGGGTGAGCTCTCACCCTGTGGACCACTGCGTAGTCCACCCTGCAGGTACCACAAAGGGACGTGGCGTATGCATTTGGCTGACATCAGCCCAGTCCTCAGGGAACGCGATCTACTTTCTCAAGACACAGGGTTTGCAAATGGAGGCAGAACAGCAGTCGTGTCCAAACCTTCCCAAGGCATTTGGCTGTCAGGTCTGGCCAAGCAAAGGCCACAGGTCCCGCCAGCCCAGGCGATCCGTCACGGGCTGATTAGTGTCATGGTCTCCTGTGATACCTAGTTTTTGAAAGCCTGTCTTTAATAAGTGCAGTTTTCTTTACAAGAAAAACAAAGCCAACAGCTCCTTCCCAGCCCACACATGTTTTGTGACCAGCTGCTGCTGTGCAGTGACAATAACCACCCGTGTTACGGCAGACTGTTCCGACAAGCCCGCTGCCCGATGACACTGGCCCTGTGCCAGGGCACTCCACATCGCTGAGACATTAAATGGGATTTCAGTGCTGCAGAGGGTTTTGCTCTACTCAGCACGGGGGCCCAAAGGTACCTAGGGCTTATCGGCATTTTGAGCCTGCTCTCGGAGGTGCGGGGAACTGTTGGGTGCCCCGTGCAGAGCTCGGCCCGCAGGCTATTCACACCTCCCGCGGCTGCCGGCAGCAGCAAGCCTGGAGGAAATGTGCTCCAACTTGCCCCTCAGATCAACAGGGCTGCTCGGAGGAGATCAGGAGCCAAGACCCAGAGAGCACAGATCCACCCTTTCGTCTGTCCTGGCGTTTCAGGGGAAAAGGAGAAGAGCAGAGGCAGGCGTGAGCACGTCAGGGTCATACGAGGGCACCGCGGTTTCCAAACGCTGCAAGAGCTGTAGCAGCTTTGCTGTCCTGTGACAGCCCCACCAGAAAAGCCCCTGGGTTTCATCGTTGCTTTGGCCCTCAACAGCATCTGGGGCTGTCCCAGCTGGAACAGATAGTGTTGGCCCAGACACCCTGGGCTTCAAGACTGTCCTTCAAGACATTCGTGTATCAGGGCTTAGCAGCAAAGACTTCGCTCCCCATGAAACACCCAGGTTCACACAGCCAGCGGGCAGGACCCTCTGCCAGAGGCTTCGGTGGGCTGCGTTGGTTGTCGAAGAGAGCAAAGTCCACACTCCTCAGCAGCTGTGATGGGAAAGAAGTCTAACTGCCCATACCAACAGCTCTGCAGCCCCTGGGACAGCAAACCTCCTGCACTGGTCTCTCCCAGCGAGGCACCAAGGTGCGCAGCTCGGCAGTATCCCCCTTTTTAACCCAGAAGATTTATGACTTCAGCATAAAGTCTCCCATTTCTTGAACTGACCCAACAGATCTTATGTCAACTTAACATTCTTTCTAAAGTGCCTGCAGTGTTTATTTACTCCAGCCACGGGTTTATTCTAGTTAAATATCTGTTTCAATTTGAGGCAAGTTCATTGGAGGTTCCTATTTCCCCGCTGCGGAGCTTTAGGATGAAAACCCCACTTGACAGCTGAGTAAATGACACCGATAAAGAGCTCTAGTTGGCCTGTGAACAGCTGAGAGATTTGGAGCAGAAAACTCTGAGCTAAAGATGCTTATGTGTCATATATTTGTTGGTACTGCTCTGGCGTGGACTCAGTACTTCTGCTTTCCTATGGCTTGAACCAAGTGCCAGTCTGGAAAAAAATAACATTTCTTAATTGTAGCTCGGATTGCTGCTGGGAAAAGTGGCTCGTTTACTTCTGAGGGCTCAGCATGAGCTGCAAGACCCCTGGGATATTTCAAATGGAAAACATATCTGTGCCGCCTCCCAAAAGGGGGAAGAATAAACTGCCAAGGCTGAAAACACGGGCTCTTTCATGGGACCCAGAAGGTTCCTTTGTATGTGATTGATTCTCCTGCACAGGCATTTGTAGATATTTTTCTGGCTTTTAGGTTAAGGAAGAAAAAAGACACCAAACTCAGTGTTCTGGAAGGATTTTAAATTAGCACAGCCCTTCAGCTGTGTGCTTTGTGGTGGTGCCTGAGATTCCTCCTGAGAGGTAAAAACCTGTGGCCCATGTGCAGTAAAAGGATGGCAAAATAACCACGGACGCTCCTAAGGACTTTGGGAAAGGTTTGGTTTAGTTCTTGTGAGCTTATATGAGGCCATTTATAACAGAGCTTTGTGGGTGTGGATGTGCATTCACTTGGGGTCCAAGCCAATTGAACTCAGTGGGATTCCTTTGAAAGTCCTCTCCTATGCCCTGAGCAGGCCCTGGACTCGGCTTGCACTGAGAATATTCATGGGGAAGGATTTACTTGGAGGAATGCTTTGTGGAAGGAGCAGATTTTCAGAGCGTGTTGATAGAAAGTGATTACGGACCTCGTAAATAAGAGCATTTGCACTGGCAGGGGTGAATTAAGTGAGGAGTGCATTAGGAGCGTGGGTCATCCAAAACCCGAGCAAGAGAGTCTTTTAACTCGGAGAAATTGCTCACATGCTATCAATCCTCCCCGATATTTTAACGTGCAACCGCATCGTCTGGGCGAGCTGCTCGCAACGTGAAGTGATGTGGCAGGAGGGAACAGAGGCTGCGTAGCCCATGGGGTGCTGGGATTTTTTGCACGTAGGGGTAAATATGAAAGCTCTGCAGGTGCTGGAAGAGTGGGAGCCATCAAGGAAGTCCCCACTTCAGCGTGCCACTGCCTGGGAGTTGGGGAAGGACCGTGACAGCCAGAGCACCCCAGGGACGGGGCCCTTCTCCTGCGCTGGGCTGCTTCAGCTGCTCATATTGTTTGATTGCTCTCCTGGCCTTCCCTTTGCATCAGCTGTGCCAAACATTGAGTGGAACCATCTGATAAAAGCTGGAAGTGTATCAAAGATGTGATTTGAACACAGTAATTTAGTCCTCATCTGCAGTCCAGAATCACCATCTGCTCAACGCGTCCTGCCCTGGTTCTTCACCGCTCGGTGAGGACCATGTACAGCATCCCCCAGCTTCGTCTTTCGCTCCAGTTATAAAACAAACCCAGAAACCTGATTCGCCTTTCACCCTGGTGTAAGTCTCTGGGGTTTTATTGACGTTCGGAGAGGAGAAGTGAACCCACAAGGAGTTGCACAGCTGATGGAAATATCAGAAAATGGTCAGGGTCCCAGAGGGGTTGGTTTATGGGGAAGAATTAGAGTCTGGATGTATAGCTTGGCTTGGAGAGGTGAGTTAGAGAAGTGGACATGATAGCAGCCTGGAAGGGTTTCAGGGGTGTGAGCACAGGGGGCTGAGATGAAATATGTGGGATGGTACAAGGAGGTATGACTAGGAGCAAAGGAATGATATGGAAGAGGGAAGGACTGCACATTACAGGGTGAGCGTGATCAGCCCATAGCCCAGTTTCACATTGTTGCCACGAAAAATCGGACAATATGGATTTTTAATTTAACTAGTTACTTCACTTATTTTGTTGAAGTGCCATTAAACGTGACCATTTTTTGCCAGCTGTATTTGGGACTTTCAGAACAATCACAGACAGCACTTTGGTGTCAGGGCAAGTTTTTATGCATGGTCCCTCTGTACAGCATCATGCATTCTGCAGGTTTGGGAGCTTTAGGGTCCTCTCTCAGTAAAAGTAAATACGGATATTAAACCAGGGGATATGCAAAACTTACTGGTTTTTCTCCAATAAATCAGTAAGAAGACGGGATCCATACTCTAAAAGATTTTAGTCTTCAACATGTGTGACTGTGGGATCTCATCTATTTTTCATCTTTAACTGCACAAATCTCTATTGGTATATAAAGAGAACTATCTGAGAATGGCTATATTTTATCTTAGCCGAAAGTTATTCATTAAAAATCCCTCTGCATATTCTTACGTCATGTACTGGGAAGCTATTACTAATTAGGGACAGATGAATCAATTCAGATAAAACTAAATCCTCTTTCAACTTTTGCCCCAGTTTCCAAGTGACTCCTTCTCCAAACGGACTGCAGTTTGCAGAGGCCTGCCTGGAGTGCTTGCCTTGTTCTTCGCATGGCTTAAGTTGTGTTTTGGTGGCTCTGGTGTGCAGGCTCAGGCCTTGGCTTCTTCGGAAATACAGGCACTGGGATGCTTTCCGTCCCGCTTAAATGGAAGCAAAAAGAAGAGCTGTGCATACTTCTTAGCAAGGAAACCTCAGACTGAATAAGCCTCGAGGGGACATGAATATAAACCAAAGCTTTACTTTGCTGCAAAAAATGGAATTTACATTAATCAAAAACCTCTTAAGAGATTTCCAACCCAGTTTTACAGACTCGAGGAGCTTTGCAGACAGAGGATTCCCACCGGCTGGGTCTCTGCCGGGTCGCAGTCTCTGCTGGCCTCTCTCTCCTGTCTCAGCAGAGCAGTCAGAGCGTCTAAGGGCAAAAGGCAGCGCTGTGCTAATCGAACAGGGTCTCCCGCTGATACTCGCCAAAGCACCTCCTTCGGTGGTTTCTTCATCAAATGTAATCACCTGTGGTCAAAGGAGCATGTGCCTACAGAACGGCATCCAAGGGAAAGCTTGGTGTGTGAACATATAGGTAGAGTTACTGCTAATAATCAGGAATGTAAGTGAAAAATCAGGTTTGCAGTGTTTGGATAGACACCAGCATTTTTTCCTTTAGCCAAGCTGAACCCCCAAGCTTTCTGAAATTCATTTATCACTCTGCTCCCAATCTCCTTGGGAACAGCTCTGCAGCAAGCAGAGGATAATTCTGTATTCCACAAACTTTCCTCACCTGCTGATGAATCCAGGGAAAGCTTCTCTGGTCACTTCCCTGACCAGGATTTGCTCTTCCATAAATCCAGTGATAACATATCAACTGCAATCTTTTGTTTTGGACAGAGGTTCAAGGAGTCCTCATTAACAACGAGCGTAGGTGACAGTCCCGTGACAAATCAGTGCTTTGAGTTTTACAAGCTGGTTTCCAACACATTCGTTTTCTAAGAGGGAAAACTTGATATTTTTCCCAGAAAAATATATGCAAAGCTCATTTCTCTGTTCCTTGCTAAAACATTTACTTTTGCTGCATCATCCTCCTCAGAGTGTTAGCAGCTCGGGTGTTTTCTGGGACAGAAAGGTAAAGAGAAAGGTTCAGAAGAAGAACATATATATGTATACGTCCTGATGTACACGTCAGCCAACTCTTGACTAGCGTGTTGTTCACAACCAGGATGACTCACAAACTCATATGGCTGACATATTTCCTGCCCAGGCATCATCCCTGCCTCTGGTTAGGGATGGGACTCATGGTTTGGGGGGTCTTTCCATTGTTTTTGACATTGGCTGAATTTTACAGCTGAAGAAGACATTAAATCCTCAGTTTCTACTGCTCTTCCCTCTGGGCTGAGCAGAAAGGCCCTTCCTGCCCTCAGAAAGTGACCCCTCTCACTCTGCACCACGGGGTCCTGCCAGGTGGGTTGGGTTTTGCAGGGTTTCGCTCCCCTTGGCACAGCCACAAGTGCAACCCCATCCAAAGCACAGCCCCAGCCACTCTGATGCCAAGGCAGAGAGCCTTTCCCCAGGGCTGAGGGGCTGCCTGGCTGCTCCAGACCATTGGCAGCCCTTGGAGGATCTCTCTCACCAGCTTTCATGAGCCCCTCAATCTATTTCTGCCATAGATCCCAAGGAGTCCACCCCACGACACCCCTTTTTCCATCACGGGTGCATCACCGTGGGCAAGAAGCCAGGCAAGGCAGCAGGGGAGCACTGCTAAAGCAGTCATTCGATGCAGATGAACCCCCAGGCTTTCCTGCAGATTGACACGTCATTGCCCGTGGCTGTTTGAGTCAAGACTGACAGCCTTCAAACTGATTTTGAAAGCCGCCTCACAAACATGTAAAGACCAAACCGCAGGAGGCTGGTGGGTTCATCCTTGCAGCATTTGCAACTCAGCCGCCACAAGTCAAAGGGAAAGCGGTTCTGCTGTAGCTGTGCAAGGAAGGGGCCAGAGATGTCTGAGGCAGCTTTCTACTTCTCATCTTATTTGCAATGTATGCTGTTTAGGTTCTGACTTTAGTGCTGGAGCTCTCCTTCCCCTCCAAATGGACTCTGTTTTTTGTAGGGAAACTAAGAAGGCTTCCAGCTACTATAAGCTCACGCCAAGTCTCCAAACAAATCTGTCTGAAGGTTCCTGGTCTGGTAGTGATNAATAATTCAAGATAAGAAAACCTTTCTTGCAGGAGTATTGTATTGTGATTATTCAGGGTTTTACTTTATGAACTCACTGGACTCCCATGGCATGTTCATCTCCAATTTGTCTGTGGTAAACAACATGCCTTTCAACAAGGCAAGAAGAAAATGAAGCTTGTTTCAGGCTGTCACCAACATTTTCATTCTTGTGCATGGCCTCGAAGACCAGCTGCAAAAACCCATTCCCCAAGCACAGTGCCACAGCCAAGAGGGAACAGGCTGGAGGACACCATCTCCATTGACCCAGGGCAACCAGGGATTAAACGCATTCAAGCCCAGCAAGTGAGCTGGGAGGGTTCTGGCTATGAATTAAATCGATTAGAGTGTTTTCAAAATAACATCTTCAAAATATCTTGGCTTCGTTATTGGTGAGTCAAGCGGAAGAGCACAAGGAGCACGTGGGAATGTGGCCACTGCAATGGCATTTAATTCATTCTGCTGATGCTTCTTTGCATGAAGAGCCTCCCGTGAAAAGGAGTGCAGCGAGCTGGGATTCACAAGCTTGATTCCTGCCATGGCAGTTAACAGCTTTTTACGCAGCTGTAGGGAAGAAATCCAGCCTCTGGGTTTCTAGTTTGGTCGTCTCCAAGAGAGTGACAGCCATAGCTTGGCACCTGCACCTTCCCCTCTCACCAGCTCTGGAGACATGGGAATTGACTCCCAACCACTGTTAAAGCCATCAGATGGGACAGTTTGGGGCTGGGGCAGCATGCTGTGGCTCCAGGGCTGTTGCAGGCTCCTGTCTCAGGTGCTACCAACACGAAGCTCAAAATTTCCGTCCATCCTTCCAAGCTCCACTACCTTTTCAGGGGTCTGATGCTCCATCTCTGCTCCGAGCCTGGCTTCACACCACTGTTTTAAAGAGCAGTTGGGAAGAGCTCCAGCTAGTCTTTCTCTCTGGGTAGTTTTGCTGGTTTGGAAGGGCGTTGCTGCCATGTACCTTGTCCCCAAATCACGGCATTCTGCAGTGGCGCCGAGGACAGGCAGCAGACCATCTCCCTGTGATGCACAGCAGACATAGGACTGACCGTTCTGCACTCACACCCAGACTGGCACCTCGGAGCCCTCAGGAGCAGAGCCTGGAAGGTGAATTTTGTCAGGCTCCCTACAGAGAAAGCCAGTTTCCATCCATGGGAGGCTTTGGGGCTATCCCCACCACCTGTGGGCCCTCCAGAGAGTATTTGCGTGGAAAAGGAGCCTTTCTTCTCCTCCATCACTGTTTACAGTGGTGGGGAGCCTATAGGGTGGTACACAGAGATGGGAAATATATAGGGTTAAAAGCATCCCTCCAGTGAAAGTGATTGCAAAATCCCCTTTGGCTCATGAGAAGCAATCTTCCCACCACCATCACCAGTTCTTTCTTCCCAGAAAGGTGCAGGACATGACGGGAAGTTACAGTCAGAGCTGGGCAAATAGTGCGGCTGTTTTCTTATGAATACATGCCGGCATTTCTGTAGCAAATTCAGTCCTCTTGTGGCCATCTATGCCTTGCAGCTTTCTTTTTGTGAAATACTCCAGGGGCCTAATTTAAAAAGCAGGTGTGTTCACAAAAAAAAAAAAAAAA
>VZTL01015862.1:22659-54075 GCA_013400535.1 Scopus umbretta
AAAAAAAAAGAGATGTTCTGGCTCTGTTGCTGGTCCTGTTAGCTGGGAAGTGGAAGGTAGGACCAGGAAACCTTTGAGAAAGGCATAGACCCATCAAGTCAGGGCAAAGCTATCATTCATTGCAGCAGAGCCGGGGTTTTACCTCTGGACTTGCTTCTAGCTCTCCCCCAACACACTCTAGAGAAGTCAGTTGTCCTATTTTTGGTTAAGGCTGCAGGCTCCCCCACAAATACAGGCTCTCTAAATTTAGGCAGAACACACTGGAAGTTGACCTGCAGGTGCAAGGGAAAATATTAATAAACCTGTTGTGTCTCTCCAGCAGAGAAACAGAAACAAAACCTAAACCAGGCGCAGTTTGGGGAAGTTTCTTGTGAAAAATTTTGCAGACCAGAGGTGTTTGCAGAAGCACTCTGAATAATGTGAATGATTAAGAAATAACAGTTGTCTTTCCTGAGACAACTTAGAAATTAATGCATAAACTAACGGGAGCTTGGAGAGAACTTTTTAATCATTTTTACAGTCACCTGCGCACTGACAACAGCTTCTGCTGTGCGCTGTCTTTGCTGTTCTTCATACCAGAGTCACAGGGAAAAAACTGTGTTAGTGCTGATGTCAATACGCCACTGAAGGGGAATAAGGGTGCGAGAGGATGGCTCTGGGCACCTAACGCATTTATTCAGGATGAATAAGCCCCTCGTGGTAAGCAGAGCTCCCTAATCTCCCTCTCTTGTGGCGCAACTACACCGATGGTATCAGATCCTTGCTATAACGGGCAATTTTTCCCACCAATTACCCGCCGGTTACAGTCCATCTCCCTCTGAAATAACAGGCAGGTCATTAATGTCAAATTCCAATAGGATGATAAGGGAATTTATTGCTGAGATGATCACTGAAGCCGGTGTGATGGATGGGCTCAGAAGGATTTTAGGGTATTATTTCCCAGCGTTCACCAGCCAGTTATCTCCTTCGCTCGGCACTTTGTGTCTGTAGGCTGGCTCCTCTATGGCTTTTCAGTTTGCTTTTAGGGGGTTATTTCTGTATGAGGATGTGCATGTTTCTCCAGGCCCTATTTTTGTTACAGCTCTTCTTGTTCAGGAAACAAGACAATGACAATTAGATCCATGATAGGGATGATGCTTTTGATTGGGTTTGTTGTACTTGGCACCCTGTCAGCAGACGGGTCTATGATGAAGGTGGTGCACGTTTAAGGTACTTTAATCTTTGCTGAAGTGCCATGTAGTGTGTTAAAATGAGCTGCTTTGCCTTTGAAGCTGGTGAGGAGATGCAGTTTGAAGATCGTTTCCCCACTGCAGCTCAGCTCCAAGATTTAGGTTGTTTGGCCTCCTTTCCTAGAAATGAGCGTTGCCGCTTTATCTGAAGCTGTTTAATAGCAGAGATGGATCAAAGAGAAAGATTCCCAGCTGCAGCCCAATAAATTTGGGTCACAGGCTGGTGGTAAAGCAGGTTATCATCTGAAGGGCTGGTCCAGTCCATGGTACAGTTCAGGCTTTTTAATGATCCCAGCCATCAGAAGCAGAAAAACGTACAGCCACTCGCCTTCACCCAGCCCAATTTAGACCAGTGGCCAGCAGCAAGAAGCAAAGCAGAACCAGGGAAATCCTTAAATTGCTATTTCTGGTGAAGAGGAGGCAGAAACCGAACTCTTTTAGCAGCCCTAGTAAGCCTGAAAACCTACCAGAAAGCCCCAGCAGATCTTCACACTCAGTTTTTCTCTCCAAGCCAAATTCTTCAATGTCCTTTACTCATTAAGCATCTTCTGTTGGATCACTCTGCAGGAGCAATGTGATGTGCAAAGCAGTCACTACCATCTCATAGCAGCCTTAGCACAGACAGCCGCGAACAGCGATGTGTGCATGCCATGGAGCAATGGAAGAAAGATATAGCTGAGGATGCAGATTTACAGCTTGGTTTTTCAAAAACATGATCTTTTTAAAATTTGGAACGGTATCCTTACAATCTCCTAACTAGGAAGGGCAGGGGGCACCTCCCAGGGATTATAACCAGCTGGAAGTTTTAACCCTGGCTGTTTTTCTCATTCCCAGCAATACAGTCAGGGCTAACATGCCTTTTTGTTATTATAACCTGTGTAGATTTTTCTTTTGGGGCAGAGAAAGATCATTTCCCAATGGAAAGTGCTGCCTCCAGCTCTGACTTGCATCAAACATGGTGCAGTTCTTGACTGGTACTCTGCATGCCAGAATGGCCAGGCCTTGCAGCTATGCCAAAGCATGAGCTGGGGTTTATAGGGTTGCTCAAAAGTTATCCAACCTTATGGTGGGAAGGAACAGGAATTAAATGTGGCTTTTATTTTTAGTTGTATTTTTGATGTATTTGCTTTTGCCTCTGCGGGTGGGTAGGTAAGCGATAGGGCAAGCCACATTCAATGAAAAGCCCCCCAAATCTGTCTAAAGTCAAAATAATTCAGAAAAAAAAACAGTCCATCTGGAAAAATCTTCATTTCTATATGAGTAAAAACCCTCCTGTTCCAAAGAATAAGGCAAATGCAAGTCGTTATGACTGAGGAAGCAATTGCACCACTGGAAACCTCCCTGTGTGTTACAAGGAGCAAACATAAAGCAACAAAATGGCATCTCAGCCTTGCTCCCATCGGAAACCCACCCCAGGTCCTGGGATTGCTGGAGGCAGCGACCACCATCCAGCTCCGGTGGTTTCTACCTCCCACCTGGCTACGGGGTGATTTTGGATGAGTCAATTCATCTCTTTGTGCTCATGTATTCTTCCTATAAAGTACGGAGATCTTGATCTCCTATAGCTCTGCTCTACCTGAAAGGCGGTGGGAGGAGTACTGCTTTGCCAGGTTCAGCTCGCCTTTCCTGAAACGCAAGGTACTGATGTTTAGAGATCATTAGTCTGATCCTGGCAGGCCTCGTCTATAATATCTCACAGAGAGAAAAGTCCAGGGTGTTTAGAAGCAAAAGTCCTTGCTAAATTTATATGGAGGCGCAGTTTATACTATATTTAAAATTGACCAGAGGGCAAACGTTTGATCTGTGTTCAGCCTTTCCCCACTTTATTCTGAAGACAGTCACATTTGAGGATCTGATGTCTGGATCTAATATATAGCACAGTATTAATAGATGTTGGAAAGGGTTGCTACAAGCTATTACTGAGGCAAAATAAAAGAAATCAGATGTTTATATACAATTATGCTATTGTGCAGATCAGTGGCCGGGAGAGAGCAGAAACAGTAAAAAGAAAAAGTGCCTTTTTGCATTTGGGGATGGCGTCGAGATGGACGGATAAGGAGAGGAAGGCATGAGGGGCTCAGGTTTCCCTGACATACCTCTTGCAGAGCAGCGCAGGGGAGAAATAAGTCCCAGATCTGCCGACTCCTGCTCCGGGAGGGCAGGGGGGATCTCCCCGCTCGCAGTGCTCCCCGCCAAGCACTCAGCCATGGGTGGATGTGCAGCATCGGAGCATGAAGCTGAGCCTTTACCCTGCCCGCGGTGACAGCAGTGCCTTGCCGATGGCACGGGCAGCAGACCCTGCTCGACTCAGGCCAGCACCCAGAGAGGCTGCCCTGCTCTGCGGCAGCTGTGGCAGCAATAACACAATTTTCAGAGAGGTTGCTCTACTCCTCCTTTAATCATCAGGCTCTACAACCCACCCAGCAGACAGCGGGATTTCCAGCAAATCAAAGGCGGCAGTTCATCTCCACCTTGAGCCTGGGGTTGGCAACACCTCGCTGGCCAAATGTCACTCCGAAACACACGCACGTGTACATCAGAGTCATGGTTTTGTTGCAGCCTCCATCCGAACCCTCTAGCAGAAGGTTCCCCAGGCTTCTGCGGTGCTGAGCCAGCCTGCACCAGTGGTGCTGGCCCCTGCCCTGTGCTGGGGCAGTACCTCGTGGCACCTGAGCCCAGGGAGAGAGCCGCCCATGCCCCTTGGGACAGCGGGACTGGCATGTCACCCAGAAGATGAGGAGATACCACGACCCGCAGCCACACTGCGATGCTGTCCCTGCTGGAGCTCGCCCCTCGCTGCCGTCATGGGCTGTGAAAAAAACTCCACCAGCATCCCCGGGAAAGTTCCCATCACCAGCACCCTGGCCGTCCACACGGTCCGTGGGAGGATAAAGGCTGAAAGAGGGAGAGGAGGGGAGAGAGAGATAAACAATTTCCTACACAGTCATGGCTCAAGCCCATCTTACGAGAAACACATGGTCCCTGACACAATATTTAGCTCTACTGTAACATGGTCCATTTGGAGGCTGGTGGCTGTGTGGAGAGGCTGTAGTAAAACATTCTTTGCTGGTAACACACACATCGACAGTAAAACCCACCCTTAGTAATAATAATTGTGGTTAACTCCATAAGGGCTAGAGAATAGGATGGCAGTGAGCTGCTTCTGGAGCTGGGATCTGCTTTGGCATCTCAGCAGGCTGAGCAAACCCCCAGCTCCGCTGGTTTGAAGAGCTTGTCCCGACTGGTGCTGGCCCCTTGGCTTTGCCCCAGGAGGAGAGGAGCTAGGGTCTTTTGGGGCTGGATATTTTCCCTCACTGTGCTGTTTCTCTGCTCAGAAAACAGTCCCGGGGAGGATTGCTATGTTAAGCCAAAGAAAAAGCGTTGGGGTTTTTTTTTTTTTTTTAATTCAACTTTTCTGCTCATTAGCTCAGGAACTTACAGTTGGAGTTGTCACTAGGCTCCTCCTGCCAACATATTGCAGGGCTTCACGGGAGTTACATCATTTGGCCTCGGAGGACCAGCTAAGTGGAAACACATTTGCGTTCACTCATGTTGCTCGGACTCCTTTTCGCTCGCTCCCCAGTTTCACGGGTGCAGAGCACGAGGTCAGGCAGCTCTCGGTGCCCGTGCAACGTGGGGCTCTGTGCCGGGGCATGCACTCCCCGGGAGATTGCATCCCATGGGCACCGGGGTCCCCCAAACCATCCAAAATCCTCCTGCACCGTGTCCAGAACACCTCTGCCCTGGTGCTGGGCAAAAGCGTGAAAGCCCAGGTATTTAGCTCATCCTGGCTAACCCCAGCAGGGAGTAATCCCTTCTGCCTCCTTACATTTTCCCTCAAATTTCTCCTTCCCCTCCCAGCTTGCTCTGAGCCAGCGTGACCCCATGCTCATCACCCTCCACTCTCTGCCCTTCCCACTCCTTTACTTTCTGCTCTGGAGTGCAGGGTCTGCTTTGCCTAGGCAAAATTTATCTTTTTTTCAGCTGGTTCTCCAGGAATCAGCTGGCGTGTTCCTCCCCAGTTAGTATCAGTGAGGAAACGGCTGTATCTAGCGTGGTCCATCACTGGTCCTCATCATCAAGAGTGGGAGGAAAAATAAAGGGGCTAGATGGTCATAAGGAGATGTTTGTTTCTTTAAATATCCAACATTAAAGTGTTTTGTAAAATAACTGAAGGAGAGGGAAGTTCAGAAAGATTTTTTTGCATCTCCCCCTCCCCTTTCACAGCTGGAAAGTTCAAACAGAGAGTTTTCATTTACAATTAACACTGGCAGAGCTTTCATCTTACAGCCTGGGGGCAGAAAGCGATGTGCTCCTCAGCGCTCAGGGTACCTGCTCTTGGCAGTAGGTGAGTTAACACCACGTCATTCAACTGGGAAGAGTCTTTCTAGCGTAAGTGGCTAAAATTAGCGATGGCCTGGTTCCACGTGGTAGGAAACACATGTCCCTTGACTGTGCTAATGGTGCCTGGAAACTGGGGAGAAAAGCTTGTGGTGGTGAAAGCGTGGTGAAGTCAAAGAAAACCATGAGTTGTTACAGCAGAGAGCATTGCATTTCTGAGCTTGCAAGTTCGGTTTGGGTCCTGGAATTGCCCCATTACCAAGCCCATAAACGAAGTCCATCTGGGCCCATTTGTTGCCCAGCTGTGCTTCCTCTGCCTGGTCAGAGGATGACCGTTCCGTCTCAGAGGAGGCCACTTCCCCACACATGGTGGCTCTGCTTCAATGACTGTCTCCACAGCTCAGGAAAAAAGGGCACCAGTGGCCCCGTCTGCAGCAGCAGCCTGTCGGCACCACCAGCCGCCTCCTCTCCAGACCAGATGTCCTGATTTCCAGCATTTCCCTCCCAAACACAACAGAGGACCAAGAAAAGGGAAATGTTTTTTTGCCAGGGGTGTTGCAGCCACTGAGCACTTTCGTCTCAAGGCTGCAACTTCACACTCCAAACAGCTTTTGCAATCTGCTGAAGGTAAGTAGAACCTGAAGGTAAGTAGATGTTGCAGACTGAAGCGGGCTGCTGTGCGCACGGGGCAACTCCTCCTGCCCTTAATGTGCGACTCTTTCCATCCTTGTCCTGGCATCGGCTGCCCAATGCTGCCTGAGAAACAGGGAAAGATGGAAAAGGCAATCCCAGCTAGCATGAGCGATGGGGGAACTGCAGGAAGCAAAGTAACGCTGGTGGCTTTCTCCGGTGCAACCTGGCTATTCGCATTTGCAGGGTTTACATCATGAGAGAGCTCCTCTGCAAAAGCCATTTCTGGACTCTGCACAGTATTTGCATTTCTGGCCCGTTGTACAGATTTTCCACTCTCTTAATGCCGGGACACCCCAGGGGCCCAGCGCTCGTGCAGGGCAGGTTTCCGTGGGAGCCCCAGGGCTGGCTGCTACTCCTAGACAGCTCAAATGAGTGGGTTAACACCTTCACCTTGAGTGCCACAACTTGGACACCTGAGACAAATCCCCACCCAGACTATGCGCTCGCTCCCTTACGTTCTATCAGGTCATTACAAACTGAACTTAGGCGGTCCATTAATGCCTGCTCGTTGAAAAGAAGAATCAAACTTTACTAATGAATTGAAAACCCTACCAACACCAACCCAGTCCTGATATAACCAAGGGCAAATGAGATCCTGCAGAAGAAAATTTATTGATGATGTAGCCTGAAACGTTTCTGTGATGGGACTGCGCAGCGTTAATATTACCTACAACGGCTTCATTTGCTCCTCTATTAGTCTATTAACAAAATTACAAGGGTGGCTGGCACCCAGCCATGCCTACAATCACTCTCTATCTTGAGTGTTCCTTGCGCTTCTCTAACTACCCTCAACCCCAAGGAGACGGGGGATGATAAAGCAAAAGATGAGGGTCTCCGCCAACAGGCTGGAGTGGATTTTTAATTAGTTGCAGAAAGGTGCTGGCAACCCCGTCGCAAGGTGCCCAGCTGGCAGTGACTCCTGGTCTGCCCGTGCCCCAGCCTGCCCGGGGAAGGGGACTTGCAGAAAGCCAGAGCTGTTGGGAAGCTTCCCCACTGGTGTGTGTGTCAGTACAACCCCAGCTGCTCCTCTCCTGGGTGCTACAGGGAGCTTCTAATAAATAAATTGTTATTTATCATAATAAAGCCAAGAAGCTGTCCTTTCAGAGGCCACCCCAGCGGAGCTCCCTTGCCTCCCAGGTCATTAGCTTGCCACAGGAAGCTCTTTGAAAGGAGATGCGTTTGAGCAGACCTCACCAACACAAGCAACCACTCTCCCTGCGTCTGCTTCATGCCACGACACCAGACTTTCCTCTGGGCGGGCGAGTCGCTGACGATTTTTAAGTAAATTCGTGGTCGTGGTTCATTTTTTTGGTGTGTTGATGTTTAGTCATGAGAAAGCAATTTCTTCAGAGAATGCCCTGAGCTTCTCTTGCTCCCGTGTGGGTTTGTCTCGGAGAATGTGGTGCAGGGATGGCTGCAATGACTTGTGGCTACGTGAGCCCCACGGGAGGCAGAGGAGCCCGGGGAGAGGAGCCTGGTGCAGTGGGGCTGGCACGTGGCTGCAGGTCTGGCACGTAGTCCTTGTCACGGAGAAAGCAGCCACTGGGCTCTTATCCTTCCTCCCTGCATCCTTTCTGCCTTTGAACCCAGTGTGAGGAGAAGAGTTTTGATTAAAAATGTCAGGGGCTTATTTGCTCAGCCCGATATGATCAGATCCTAAAATCAGCATGTTAATTACTCCCATGCGGCTGATCAAACAGCCAAAGCCGCTCACCTAGCCAGAGGTAACCTTCTGCAGCAAAGCGGTTTCCGCTGCTGAAGGTACATGATGTCCCTCTTTCCCTGCACAGTAAACGCTGTCAGAGTGTTTCTCCATCCCGAATGAGGCCTGTTGGTGTCACCATGAGGCCGATGAGGTTGGTGTGACGGCTGGCGTTTGAGCCTGGGTTTGCCTTGGCTTCTCTGTGTGATTTTCTCCATGTTTCTGTGTTTCTGGCTCTAGTTATCTTCCAAGAGCAAGAACAACTGGGGTGGTGGCACTGGCATCTGCTCTGCGAGTGGTGTGAGGATCGGCCGAAACCATGACCTGGAAAACTGGGGTTTCTCGCAAACAGGGCAGACCTCTGGGTTCCCTTGTGAGCTCTTACATGGAGCTATGTGTTGGCCTCAGATACATGACTTCCATGGCTGAGTTGGCGATGCTCTCGAGGGTTTGCTTGCAGAGGAGGGTGGAAGCAAGCAGGAGGAAATAGCTGAGAATTCAGCAAACCAAACCAAGGTTCTGTTGCAGGTGCTCTGCCACCCCCACCCTTCCCAACAGAGCTCTCTGCAGACTTGAAATATCCATATCTTGTCCAACTCCATGAGAAAAATTACATTTAGATACCTTTTCCTGCAACAATCTCTCTATCCCTGCAGAAGTTGGAACCCCTTTGGATGATGGGCAGGGTACAGAGTACGCCTGTGCTCTCCCCCCATGGAAGATTTCATACTCTTCACTGAATGTCCCTGATGTGTTCTGTACCTGGGGCCACATGCTGGGCCTGGGGCTGAGCACCCCGTCTGGAAGTGACCACAGCCTCGGCCGATGCTGCAGGAGGGCGCTGCTGACCATGTGCTCCTTGCCTGCTGGGAATTCCTCCTGTCACCGTGAGCCTCTTGGCACCCTCCAGCTGAGTCAGCCCCATTTTCCAAGCACTGATTTCCTCCAAGGGACGAGGGGCAGCTCTGTCCCCTGAGCTCAACCCTGTGAGATGTGAGGAGTGCCTGGTGAGCAGAACGTGACATTCCTAGACACATTTGTCTAGCGTCTGGCTACGACGGCTTATCATCATTGAGTCCGCTGTGTGGGTGAGCCCTTCTCCCTCCTCCTTGTGCCCCAGCACCTCCCCAGGGCCATTCACCCAGCGAGGAGGGGTAAGATCAGCCAGCTGTAGCTCAGGGTGTGCCTTATCAGCCAGGCATTTGGAGAGGAGCTCCCAAAAGCTGGTGATCCTTCCACAAGAGAGAAAGTCCCCATCCTACCAGCTCCCATTTCAGCCTGACTCCACCAGTGATGGGAGGATAGGACCTACAAAAGGCTGTGCTCCAGCAGTAGGGGCTCTGGGGAAGCACACGTGTGTGTATGTGTGTGCGCGCGTGTGTGTGTGTTCCCAGCTCATCACCGGCACAGGGAGCACCGACCGGGAATGGCAGCCAGTTGCCCCTACCCATGCTGCGGCTTTGCTCCCTTGGACTCAACAAACTTGTGTTAGGGTTCAGCAAACCCTGCTAGGGTTCGAGTCAGTGCAAACTGATGCAGAGAAGGAGCGGGGATGCCTGCGCCCCATTGCAGGCTCAGCACCTACAGCCTGGAAGGGAGCAGAACGGCCACGTTCCCGTTAACGCCCCAGGGACGCATCCTGCAACATGCTGAGCCCCGTCCCTTCCCCTTGAGAGCCTGCAGACAAGCAGAGAGAAAGGAAGCTCCTTCCTCATCGCCACTATTACTAATGGCCAGACCGCTATCCCTACCAAGGCCCCGAGGAGAGGTCCCTGAGGACCACCAGGACCCCTCCCAGAGCATCCCCGCTGCACTGGGTGCCCGCTGCCCGGGCGCTGCTCCAGTGCTCCGGGAGCTCGGGAAAACGCAAGCGTTAGCACCATCTAGTGATGCTGGCTGTGGTCCTCTCGGTGGAGGGTTGCCTGGGCAGGCCCTGAGCCAACCGGCCCCCAAAAACCCCATGGTAGCCCAGCTGGGTGCTGGTGTGCTGAGTTGGGCGCAGTGCGTGGCATTCCCGCTGCAGGGGAGGGAGTAAGGGGAGTGTCAGAGACAGCAAAATTAGGTAACCCCATCCCAGAGGTAGATCCCGCATGGTGCAAACCCTCCGGTCCCTGCTCACTAAGCGCGCTGCAGCGCTTCGTCCATCTGTCGCAGATGATGCTCGCCCTTCCACACCATCCTCTGGCACAGCCCTGTCCGGGAGCGCGTCGCAAGGCTTCCGCCGTCCTTCGTGCACAGCAGGGCTGGTTAGCTCTGCGGGATGCTGCTCCTGCTTCAGGGTCTGTGAATCCCTGCCCCGAAAGTGCAGAGGGTGCAGACGTCAGCAGATCCCGCCTGGGCTCATGAGACACGATGGCACTTGCTAGGAAGGGTCCAGGGGTAGCAGGTACCTTTCTTAAAGATCCATTTCCCAGAATCATGTGAATTTGTAAGAGTCTCAGCTTTCGGTTAGTAGTACTTATTTGAAACACGAGGAAAATATGAGCTAAGAGAGTGGAAGGGCTTCAGAAACTTGAAAAGCCAAGTGAAAGATGTATTGTAGATACTGAATCTTAGAGATGGGTGGTAAAAGGACAATTTCACTTCGTGAAAGTTTTCAAAGTATTGAGAGAAAACGTGGCCTGTTGCATACCGAAAGCAAAACGTTTAAAAGTCAGGGGCTTTGCCCAGAAAATCAGTCCTGCTCAGGACAGGCTCCTCTCAGACTGGGGCATCTCCAGGCCAGTTCTCTAGAACAGTATTTTGAGTGATGAAGTGCCACCAACAGCTTGCTCCGCTTTCTCACAAGGTGGGGGTTGTTGGTTTGTTTTGTTTTAAAGTCACAGTTTTCAAGATAAACCTCCTGGTTTCTGGTACCAGACTGGAATCAGAAATGATGTATTTTGCTAACAAAGCCTAACCTGAGAGCCTCGAAACTCCTAGGGCAAAATATTCATCATATTCCATCTCTTTGCCCAATTCCGACTGAAAACATCCCAAGCACCTTGTCCCAGAACAGCTGATACCTAAAGCAACGCAGGGGACGTGCAGGCAATTTGCGGAGCGTGGCAATAGCGCGGATCACTGCAGTTATAATAACAGCAAGCATTTGGGAAGGGATTTGCAATCTCACTCCTCAGAGTTTAGGTTGATCTGTTGTTATTAAAGACCGGGATGAGATTTAATATGGGGCGGGCACACCCGCTGCTGTGAGAGTCCTCCACCTGCCTCCGCAGCAGCGGTATCTGGCTGCTCTAAGAGATGCCGATGGGCTTCAGGTCTCATTCAACCCGGGATTTGCCGTGTCCTCCCTGAGCAAGGCTGGACTGTGTCACTTAGACCTGCCTGCTGAGCATCAGCCCACTTTCAAGTTGCATCTGACGCTCTGCATCTCACCTTTGCTGGTGCCTCTGCCAGAGGCGAGGGCTTTGTCCCTGTGAACAAGAGGGCAGCTGCCAAGCCCCAGTGATTTCCACTCCCCGGGGTGTTTTGGGGTCCGTGGCAGTGCGGTGCTCGGTGGGGATTAGCTCTGTTTGCAGCCAAGCCCGCAAAGGCAAAAGGCAATGCGGCGAGGAGCGCTCCCCCAGAGCACAGGGCTGCTGCCCACGCCTCCGAAGCCTGAGCTGCGCTTCCTGCCAGCTCAACCCCATCTCTCCCTTTTTCGAAGGAATACACAGTATGTTCCCAGGCTGGCCTGACAACCAGTTTCCCCTGTGTCCAGGGGCCCACTGGCCCTTTCCTAGGTGAGCTAAGCAAGCACAAATGTCCTCCCTAAACAACAACAGAGACGAGACAGCTGGATTCGAATGCACGGTTCTTGTGCAGGCTCCCTTTCAAATGAGTCATAAAAGTTCCTTGGCAACTGCCTCTGTGTATCTAATTGGGATCAGGTTAGGGGCAATGTGGATAGCTGAGGATGGAAAATATGTGTCGAATTTACTCCTCTGTCCCACTGCTGATCCGAAGGCTTGGGAACGCTCCTGCTGGAGCCCTCTGCTACACGCCGGCTCCTTTCGCTCTCGTCTGAGCCGTTTGGGGACTTGTTCTCCTTCTCATTCCCTGCTGGAGTCTGTCCTTCCGTCCTCTCCCATATGTCCCTTTGTCTTCCCCGCCTTGAACCCGAGGCAGAAACATTGCCTCACCACACTGGCAGGGCAAAGAGGCAGCCACCGTGCTGGGGGAAGGGGGGGGACAGCAGGCAGCAGCTTCGGATGCCCCAGGCGCTCAGCATGACTCACATTGTCCAGGCCACAAAAGAGGCGTGAGGGCTGAGGCTTTTCCATCTCTTTTTTGTCTGAGAGCAGCAGCAACTGGGAAACAGTCCCATCCCCTCTTGGCAGGCAGGCGGGGAGCAGCAGCACCCTCCTGCCCTGCTCGCTACTTAGCAGAAAGACCTAGCAGAGCTCTTGCTTGTGCCAAGCATGGTAATTCCCGCAGACCTTCTCCCTGGTGCAAACACATCAGAGTGGCTGCATGGTGCACCTGGACAAGCTAGAGAGGTGGGCCTGTGTGAACCTCATGAGGTTCAACAAGGCCAAGGGCAAGGTCCTGCACCTGGGTCAGGGCGACCCCCAATATCAATACAGGCTGGGGGACGAAGGGATTGAGAGCAGCCCTGCGGAGAAGGACTTGGGGATACTGATGGATGAAAAGCTGGACATGAGCCAACAATGTGCGCCTGCAGCCCAGAAAGCCAACCGTGTCCTGGGTTGCATCAAAAGAAGCATGGCCAGCAAGTCAAGGGAGGTGATTCTGCCCTTCTACTCTGCTCTGGTGAGACCTCACCTGGAATACTGTGTCCAGCTCTGGAGCCCTCAGCACAAGAAGGGCATCGAACTGTTGGAGCAGGTCCAGAAGAGGGCCACAAAAATGATCCAAGGGCTGGAGCACCTCTCCTACGAGGAAAGGCTGAGAGAGTTGGGGTTGTTCAGCCTGGAGAAGAGAAGGCTGTGGGGAGATCTTATTGTGGCCTTTCAGGACTTAAAGGGGGCCTATAGGAAAGATGGGGAAAATCTTATTAGCAGAGCCTGTTGCAACAGGACAAGGAGGAATGGTTTTAAACTGAAGGAGAGAAGATTTAGACTGGATATAAGGAAGAAATTTTTTACAAGGAGGGTGGTGAAACACTGGAACAGATTGCCCAGAGAGGTGGTAGATGCCCCATCCTTGGAAACATTCAAGGTCAGGTTGGACGGGGCTCTGAGCAGCCTGATCTAGTTGAAGATGTCCCTGCTCGCTGCAGAGGAGTTGGGCTAGATGACCTCTAAGGTCCCTTCCAACCCAAAACGTTCTATGATTCTATGATTCTCTGTTAGATCAGGCTGATGTGTCCTGTCTCTCACCGTTCAGTGATGTTATTGCCATAGAAATTCAATGTGCACATCTCCAGTGCAGCCCAACTTGAGTTAGTGGAAAGCAAACGCAGTGAAAAATGCTCTTAGTCTTCTCTAGGCTTTGCTTTAGCTTGAAAAAAGTGGCAGGGCCTGGTGGAAGCATAGTGTTTCATAATGCATGAGGCATAGCGTGGACACGGTGCCCAGCACCTCACTCTGTGCACCAGTGCAGCTGGATGAGAGCATCCCTCTGTCCTCGGTCTGGGGGTCTCGGTGCTCACCCCACACACCACCTCCCCACAGACCCACAGCGAAGGGACGAAGGACCAGCAAAAAACTCTTGGAAGAAGATTCCCAGGAAATGGAGACACTCAGTAGGCCCTGAAATCCTGATGGAAATGGAGCTTTTGGCAGAGACCAGAGCCATGCTTTTTAGTAGATCTATATTCGGTTGAGAGAAAGAAAAGCCCCTTTAAGGAGCCTCTGCTTTCAAGGCAGAAAACAGCACACTGGTTTGAACAGAGCCTGGAAGTAAGGAGGTAAATCCTACCAGAAACATCCGAAGAGGCTGCAAATTCCCTTCTGCAACCCCTGCCCTTCCCCTTGTCACGGCATCTTAGCTGTCAGTCCCAGCACCAGCCATCAAACATGGCTGTTCATCTGCTCGCCTCCCACTCCCATGGCCTTCCTTTCAAACATGAGCCATGATAAAAGAAACCCTGGAAAACCCCTCTGTGGCACCTGCTGCTGCTGCTGGGCACATTTCTCCCGGCTGCGCTGGTCACCCCACCATCACCATCAGTCAGAGAGATACTCTCCAGGCCTGTGGCCAAAAAAGCCAATTGCTCTTCTTTTCTTAGCCATTTCTCTGCCTTAAGTGGACATTTAAAAAGGAAAAAGTAAGAAATAAGCAGAGAGTACCAGGACTGCACGTACAATCTGGCAGGGCCAGATGTGCGATACCTCCCTGCCAAACTCCCTGCTCACTTCTTCTCCCATGTCCCCTTCTTGGTGGACACTGCCAGGGGCTCCTCGAGGTGTGAACCTGTCACACTTTCTACTTTTTCCATACAAGGGTGTTGAAGAGCCCAGGAAAAGCATAGGCTCTGCTTAAATGGTCCCACACTAGTAATCCCAAGCCGTCACATGGCGTCTTAAAAGATCTCACCTGGTCAACCAAGGAGGAGGAGTGCTGGGGCTGCTCTTCACCAGACAGGGACTCACTTGGCAATTTCCCTGCTCTTTTATGGGGCAGTTTGTTCCAGATTTGGGAGCTGGTACTCAGCTCACAGCAGCACTATCACAGCCCCACCTCATCACAGCTGCTTGTGTCCATACGGGACCCATTTCTATACTGGCCAGCAGGCAGCCCAGACCACAGAAGGATGTCTAGGAGCGAAGGATTTGCTTGGGCAGAGAGTAAGGGGCAGGAAAGGCTCATCCCAGCAGGGAGGACCCATGCAGATGCTCACTCCAGGGGATGTTTGCAGAGCAGAGCTGGATGCTGGATGCTCCTGGCTCCCAGCCCAGCAGTGTGCCCCTGCCTGCAGTGGGGACAAGCCAATGCAACGTTTGCAGTTTGGCTAAGATGTCTTAGCTCTTCTGCTGTTATTTTTGTAAGCCCTCTCTTGATGGTGTGTGGCATGATCACAAAAGGAACTTTGCCCTCTCTCAGCTCACACTTTTCCTAAGAAAATAAGTTTGGGTCTTTGCCAAAAAGCCGAAAGTGAAAAAACTCAACTTTCAAAGTTAAAATCTTCACTATTTTTGCTGTTCAGAAGCTTTATAAAGGAAAACTTGAAATTGAAAATACCTCCACAAAAATTCTAAAGTAGCATTTTGACAGAAAACTCGGTGTTGCTGAAATTTCTCATGGATAAAAAAAAATAAAATTGAAGAACCATCTCAGCAGTGATGCTGATCCTGGGGCATGTGGCACTCTCAGCCACCAGATACTCCGGGGGCTTGATCGTATGCTCAGCATTTATTTGGAGGGAGAGCCTATCCACTTACAAGAAGAACTGAAACAAATGCAAGGAGGAGCTATGGTCCTCCTGTTTTAGGACACTAGCCTTGAATGGATGGGAAATTCTCACAGGCAATGGGAGGTCACTGTTGGGGTAGGATATTGGGTAATGTGGACGATTGGTTTGATCTCTGAACTGCTCAGCAATTGTACTAGTCCTGAATTCCTAGAATTTCACGGTGGAAATAGTTTTAAGTTAATATTCGAATGGGGAGTGATTGGCTCCATATTCTGGTAATCTGTGGGATAAGGAGCGTGGAGCATCATCTCATCCCACCGGGTTAGCGGAGCCAACGCCAGGCTCTCCACTGCTCTTTGGGAGCTATTTAGAAATCATGGAGGTCAATAAATCTTTGAAGTTATTTTGAGCTGAAACCCAATGATGTTTAATCAGAAGCAGATGCTGGTGGAGGCCTTTCCTGGAAGGCTGGTGTGGGGGCAGGCACATGGGCTCTAAAATATAGAGAATTTTTATTATTGTTATTCTATGTTAATGTCCATGCTTTCAAAAATATTTCAGATGTACTTGGATGTGTCATTGGGTGCCTTGCACCAATGACAGGCAATGGCTATACGTTTCAGAGCAGTTCAAAACCAAATGAGAACTGGGCTTTGATGAAAACCCCCAGATCATTTAATTTCCTTAGGCTAAATGTGCCTGCAAAGTCTGCCGGATTGGGTGGACTTTGGGGATGGATGGCTGGGTGACCGGCAGTGGGCTCCTCCATCCCTGGTGCCCTCAGGCTGTTTTGCCTTGGGAGAAAGACACCATGCTTTTTGGACTGCCTCCAAGTCTGCAAAACTGACTTAGATATTTCTAAACACACTTCCTTCTGGTGGGGAATGGCCTGCCAAGGCCAGGAGCTGGGATGCTGCCTTACAGATGAGGTCTGCTGCCTGCATGGCAGCCCATCCAGCAAGGCATCCCCCGCCGCAACCTGGCCGCAGCCCTGCCCAAGGCTCAGGTGATGTCCTGGGCTTCCCTCGCAGGCGTGAGCCGAACACCGCCTTGCATCTACAGCCCTTAAAATCACGTCGAAACGAAGAGGGGGGACACACAACCTTACTATCTTTCCTACCCCATAACAACCAAAAGGCGAGACAACTGTCTACCGCTCTGCAGCCAAACACTTTGCTGTAAGGAGCCACAAGAGGGCATTAGCTTTATATTTTTCCCTACCCAGAGAAATCCAAGACAATTTCTGGATAATGTTCCATTTTCCTATGCCCAAGTAGAACTGTGGGAATATTAGCTTGTGAATCCCAAAGCCGTAAGAAGATGGGCTGGCTAAGAATGGTGAGCCCGACTTTCTTTTCATTCTTGCAATTTTGCTTTTTAGGTGCCGCCACGGAATAAAAATTTCATGGAGGGCCACAAAAATGATCAGAGAGATGGAACACCCCTCTTATGAAGAAAGGCTGAGACAGTTGGGGTTATTCAGCCTGGAGAAGAGAAGGCTGCGGGGAGATCTTATTGCAGCCTTTCCCTTACTTAAAGGGAGCTTACAAACAGGATGGGGACAAACTTTTTAGCAGGACCTGTTGTAACAGGACAAGGGGTAATGATTTTAAACTGAAGGAGGGAAGATTTAGACTGGATATAAGGAAGAAATTTTTTACAAGGAGGGTGGTGAAACACTGGAACAGATTGCCTAGAGAGGTGGTAGATGCCCGATCCCTGGAAACATTCAAGGTCAGGTTGGACGGGGCTCTGAGCAACCTGATCTGGTTGAAGATGTCCCTGCTCATGGCACGGAGGTTGGACTAGATGACCCTTAAAGGTCCTTCCAACCCACACTATTCTATGATTCGAATAAGAGGAAGGTGGAGAGTGTTCCCTCTATGTTGGAAAAGAAGAACATTTTGAAAATTTAAAACAAACAAAAAACCAACCAACCAAACCCAATCCACAACACTGCCAGTGTCTGAAGAAACTGAATAAGAATTAAAAGCAACATTTTTGAAAATGTTGCAAAACACCATAGTGATTACACCTCCTGTGTCAACAATTTTTTAGGTAACAAAAGTAGGTTCAGCATGCCTGCTGGCATCCAACACTTCCTTCTGAGTTTGATTTCGAAGGAGATATTTCCTAACCTGACAGCATTTGTGCTTATGCGTGTGTGGTATCACTCCAAGGCGTCCCACTGTCCTTAGCTGAGTTCACTGCCTGGAGTATAATTACGCTTGTTGGATGAGGGCCGTATGCTGTAAGTACCCTGCAAGCGTGCAGAGTTATTTTTCACCCCTAAAGTCCCATTAGGCCTCACCCCCTTAATGAAACGATCATGCAAACCAGACGAATGTCATCAGGCTCAAGGAGAAAACAAATTGGCAGCAGAGTGCCCCTTCGTCTTCAAAGTAGTTTAAGTTTTTCAGCAATATCAGTACTGAAACAGAAGCAGGTAAAGAAATCAATATAGACCAACACATATAAAAATGAGCCTTCTAGACTGGTGTTTAGAAGAGGAAGGTGCTATTAAAATGTCACAGCTGCTATGTCCATCCAGAAGTGAAAGGCAACATTCAGTCTGCAAGGACTGGTGCAGCAGAACCTAAAAACCAAAGCAAAACCTTGAAGCAATTTTATGAAGATTTATTTCCTTTTTGTTTTGTGCTCTCCTGGGCTGCCTGACACATTTGGAGGAGAGTCCAGAGATATGCACGGGCCAGAGGGAAGCTTTCCGAGACACGAGGCCAGGTAAATGCAGATGGAGACAGCTGAGACTGCTCTCCCGGCGTGGGGCAGCCTGCAGCAGCTCAGGCAGCACCGTGCCCTTGGCGAGACGCGGTGTCAGGGCTGGAGTACCAGTGCAATGGGAAATCCTTGGTGGAGATGACAGCAACGCAACAGCACAGCAAGGTCCCAGCGCTGACTCCCTGCTCTCTGCGCCCGCATGGGGCCGTGCAGCCACGCACGTCCCTGCCAGGAGGCAGCAGGGACATCTCCCCCACCCAAAATGCGACATGTCCTGGTGACACTGGTGTGTGGCAGCAGGCTAGCATTTCACATCCCGGGGTCTGCAGCAAAAACCATGCCCTAGGGAAGTACAGTACCCTGAGAAGAGCGAAGGCAGACCTAGACTGATATTTGGCTTGTGTTGGTCTCCTTGTGCCATATGAATTGTTGGTAGACAATGAAATGTTGGTAGACAGCCCTGATCCTGCTGTCCCCATGTGCGGTACCCTCCTCGTGGAGTAAGGAAGCTCTGGAGCTCAGCCTTACAGCCCACTGTCATTTCTGATCTCCCCATGTAAGAGGTAACACAACAGAGTTGCTCAAAAAACATTCCCCAAAAAGCTTTCTTGAGTTCAAACAATTGCATCTTTAGCTGAAACCGTGGCTTGGGGGAAAATGCACCCACTCTGTGTAGGAGGCATCATCCCAGAGGTAAGAACAGCCAGCAAAAATATGGGAATGAGTGGTGACGGGACACAAAGGTGGACAAGCAGTGCAAGAAAAGGAATAACGAGGGAACGGCACATCCTCAGCCAGTTCTCACAGGGATGGGGCTGTTCGCTGCTGGTCTGGTTCTCAAGAAGAGTTTGCTCCAGACATCTTCCCTCTACTCAGATCCAGAATGGACTTTCTAATACCCTGTGCTCTCTGCCTTCCCTTTGCCTGCCTTTCCAGCGGGCTCCTGGCCCTCTATGATTCCCTGCCTTCCTTCTTTTCCTATCACCATGTGCCAATTTTGATTAAAACGTCGCTGGTCTCTGCCAACTCATGAGACAGAAGAAGAAGAGAGGAGAGGAAAAAACCAAAAAACAACTGGCCCTTTCTCTCCTGCCTTTCCAGACTTCGCACAGGCTGCATGAAGTCTTGTCTAGGACGCTGCCGTGAGTTTTTTCTGGGGCTGTCAGGGCCCCTGCCAGGGAGCAGCAGACGTCCTTCCCTCTCAAAGGCAGCCCTTGGCTTAAGTGTGATGCTCATGAGCTGGCTGGTGGCTTTGCCTCTCCTCTCCAGCCTCGGCAGCAAAGACACAGCATCCCGGGATGGTGCAGGGGTCCTGCATCCATTTGCATCACTGAGTGCCTCTCAGAGACGCCCCCGAGGGGCAAAAAGTGTGTCATCAAGCAAAAAGTGGAGGAGATGGAATAAGCCCATCCAGCTCCATGGGGTGCTATGGCCCTGCGTCAGACCTCTGCCAGCATTCAGCAGCAGAGATCCCTACCTCCTGAGCAGGGGAAAAAAAAAAAAGACACAACCAGAGAGCTCTCATTCTCTCCCCTGACCCCATAAAGTGAGGGGATGAAAATATTGGCAAATCTGTCCTTAAACTAATTAAGGATTGATGAATGAGGCAGCATGGACACAGGCCCATGACAGCCATGAGTGATTTTCCCCACATTTCCATTCTGCAATTTAATATTCATGAAAGGCCAGGAAAAGCCCGTATCACCTCTTATTTGAAAGCTAACTAGGAAACAAAAACCACAGAAAAGGTTTAGAGGATCGAGCCAGCCACAGTCGTGCCATGTATTTCTGGAAGTGCAATGAGCCCCAGCTCAGCTGGGGTGACTGCATCCATCCGGCCATGCATCCGCACGAAACCCTGGGACCAACGTCTGTGCCATCAGCTGAACTTTGAGATCTCTCCGCAGGGAATTCTGTAGAGTGGGTGTACAGGGAAAAGGGATCTCTGGACAGGGCATCCCCTGCCACATCTTCCCCTGCTGTCACGAATGGTTCAAACATCATCAAAACTGAGGAAATCTCTTAATTCCCCAGACCCAGAGAGGCAGAAAGGTGGAATATGCAGCCCTTTGGCCACGAGGAATTCAGCTGCCAGTGCCGCACCTATGTGCACATGCCTGAGTGTGTCTGCAGGTGCCTGGGAGATGAACGGCTCTGAATCCTCTCTGCGAAGAGCCCTGAAGTCATGGAGGAGGGCTGGAAACTCTGTCTCTCTTCCTTGGGGGATTTGATGTACTTCCAAACCATTTGGAGGCTGCCAGGTTCTCCAGCTCGAGGGGAAACAACACCACCACGCATTAATCAATTGAATTTCAGGTTCCTGCTGCCAGCGCGTGGCTGCGGCACATTCGCTTCCCAAGCTGACATCTGCCACCGTGCAAAGATGCGTGGATGTCAGCCCTCGTGTAGCAGCGAAAATACCTACCGCAACTAACCCACCCCAGGCGAAGCCGGGATGGAGCCAATGGCACGTACCGAGGATGAAAAATAAAATAAAACCCATCTCTGCAGGAAGCAAATCCCAGCAGGGAGAGCACGTCTCTGGTCTGCCCGGCCACTCCTCCTGGCCCAGGGTCCTTTCCCACCACCCCCTTCCACCCTCAGTGACCGAAACAATACTGGGCTAAAAGATATTAAACACCCCGACAGCCTTGTAGCTGTATCGCTGGGGACAGTGGCATCCCCGGTGTCTTCTGTATTCTTCAGAGCTGCCTTCTCCTCTTTAATATGATCTATTTGGAAGGCCAGATAATAAGGCCATTAATTCTTTGGCTCATGCTGTGAACTATTTAATGGAACATGACAAGAAAACAGTGTTTCTTTTCTGGGAGTAATTATTGTTTGACTTTAAGTCTTTACCTACGGCAATAGCTGTAAGGAGAATAGTCCCATTAAAGGCAGGTGGGGACTCTAAATCCTTAGAAATGAGGACCGTTTTTTAACCTGAAAGACACCATAAATGACCATAGCCGGGCCCCTTAATTTATACCTAATTTCAGAACATTTAATGGTGCTTCTTTTCATCGCTGAACCAGGCTCTCGGAGACACTAATAGCTGGTGTTTTCCCACATTGCACCTCTTCCCGCGCCTGGAGCCAGCCGGGCCACGGGGCTGAACGAGCAGTAGGCAACAAACTATTCCTCCTCACAGGAACGTTTCGGAGAGCTGCTCTGTTTCTCTTTCCAAGAATAAGCCTTTTCCAACAGCAAAGTCAACACATTTCAGGATGAAATATTTTCCCCAGGTCAGAGCAACTGCCCCTTTCCTCGGCCGTGGCGGCGGGACGCATCCCGTGCTGAAGGCAGTGTTCAAGCGTATACTGATATTTCAAGAAGGGGCTTAATTAAAGCCAACCACATGTGAAAGCGCCATCCAGACAAGATGCACCAAGCAGTCAAGGCCTGATTGAGAGCCTGCTGCAATCCCTAGAGAGGCTCACGCTGCCATTCGGCAGCATGTGGTCCTGGCTCCTGACATGGTCCAGCTGTGGCCAGCAGCTCTGATTGATATCAGCTGGGCTCTGGGGACATCACACAGCCGAGGGGATTGGGGCGGGGGGGGGTCCACGTGGCAGTCTGCGACGACTGCCAGCAGTGCAAGGCCAGCGAGCAACACCCCATGAAAAGGATTTGAAAAAAAAAAAGCTTTAATAGAGAGAGAGGGATGGGGGAAGGATGGGGAGGGAAAAAACGATGGAGGAGGTGGGAGAGCAGCAGACAGACAGAGAGCCCTGACCTCGAGGCTGCATCAGACAAATCCTTTGCCTTTACTTTCCCTCCTCACGACCACAGATCCTGCCGCTGCCTGCTGGAAAATCCTCATCAAACATAATTAGCTTATACAGGTTTGCTGTATAGGGTTATGAGAGCTTCTCCCTCCGGTTTATTATTGTCGGGTTGCTCCCGATTGCTAGGCTACGCAGTGTTGCTGTTGGCGCTGAGGGGTGTTGGCTGCGTCGGAGCCCACATGTGCAGTGGTAGGTGACTCATGAGATCTGGACCGAGCGTTTCAGGCTGCCTTTAAAATTTCTCAAGAAGAACATTCCCTTCTGCTGAGGCACAGCCCCGGCCACCGCTGCTCCCTGACAGCCTGCACCGGCACCCAGGGCAGGAGCGAGTCCTGGGCAGCCCTGCTCGGGACCCGAGCACCCGCACGACTCCGGATTTGTGGGTGAAGAGCCCCGGAGGGAGTGCCCCGCTCCCATGCACCCACGCCGGGGGATGCTGGGGGACGCGGTGGCAGGGGGGCAGGACCCCACAGCCCCAGGGCAGCCCCACTCCTCACCCACACCGTCCCCACCGGCTGCAAGCTCTCATCACAGCCCCCTTTCCGAGGAATGCTCAAAAAGTGGCTGCAGGCTGGTTTCCCTTTGCAGAGCAAGCCCCCCAGGGGATCTCCCACTAATTAATATTGCTCTACGGGCAGGCCACGCTCCCCCGTGAATCGGCTGCTCTTTGCGTGCGCTACCCGGACGCGTGCTTTTGCCATTTTTGTTGATTATATGGATGTCACTTCCTCCGGCTCTTGGCACCCAAAATGGCATGGTCCCAGTGCCTGCTTTGAATTAGCAAGTGCCAAGAGTGATGGAGGCTCCATGGGTGAAAAAGCCACCCCTGGGGAGCCACGTCCCCCGGTGTCCCGGGGGGCCCTGGGTGAGACGGCTTTCGCTGGAGCCAGGGCCAGCCCGGGGCTGGGCTGCAGCTCTGGGAAGTGTGTAGGAGTTCAGGAGTTCAGCCACGACTGATGTGAAACATCTCTAATCTGCAAAATTGGCCTGGAGAAAGCTGTGTCCCAGCCATTGGCTTCTCTTTAAAGTCAAAATCCCAAGAGCGGATAACAGACTCGAAGCCGACCAGCCCCGCTCTAGACAGGGCTTTACACCGAACTCAGCTCGCAGCCGAGAACAAGCATCCCACA
This sequence comes from Scopus umbretta, assembly GCA_013400535.1. NCBI lineage: Eukaryota > Metazoa > Chordata > Aves > Pelecaniformes > Scopidae > Scopus > Scopus umbretta. Next base: position 45,579 of record VZTL01015862.1, read on the forward strand.
GCTCCCATCTCCTTTGTTTTAATAATGTTTTGCTCTGGAAATCAAACAGATACAGGGAAACACAGCTCACCAGCAGCTTTACATATTTACTAGCAAACACACATCTACAGCCCAGACCGCTGCATCTCGCCTCCCCGCCTTGCTCCCCGATTTTCCGGGCGCCCCGGCCTGCAGCTCCCAGCAGCCCTCGGAGACACCGAGTGGCTACAGACTACATTACAGGCACACAAAAGCCTGGAAACGGCGAGTGTCGTGCTAGAGGCTATAGCCTTACCTCTTGTCCCTGTCCTTAAAAAGTCCTGGCATGTCTCTAGTCAGCCCCTCATGTGCCTGCTGGATCCCTGGATAGCAATAAAACTAGGATTCCAGCTTGCCTAGATTGAATAAAAGGAGAAAGGAAAAATTGTTCCTCAAAAGTTGCCCTTTAATAGCAACTATTTCTGGGACAGAACCCCCATTTTGTCCCAGTTTGTGCGGCACCTTGCAGAGGGTGCCGTCCTCTGTAGAAACAAGCCTCACGAGGACGGCTGGATGGCGTCTGGCAGGGGCTGTATTTTGGGGTGCATTGCCCTCTGCTCTGGGGACGTGGGGTCCTGCTCCGACCCCACACATGCGACTCTTTCCAGCCTATGTTGAGCAGCTCAGAAGGGACTGGGGTTGCGATGGTGAGCAGAGGCAGCACCTGCATGAAGGGGCACAGGGATTACAGAGCAAGACTGAAATAATCCATCTTTCTAGTTTTCAGCCTAGCTTTCTGTAAATACAGTGTTCAGGCCATCGCCTTGCCTGCATAGCTGTCGATCCTCCTCTCAGACCTCCTTGCCAACTTCTGCCAAATTTGGCGGAGGCCCAGAGGCCCGAGGGGAAGAGTTTTGAAGAAGTTTCACGAAAATGTACAGCTGGATAAAGCTGGAAGGATCCTGCACCCGCCCCGACTCAGAGAGCCAGCCAGTAGGTCCAGCGCAACCCTACAAGCCATCAGCAATCCCACACCGCCCTGTTGTGGGCCTGGGCTGGCAGCCAGGTGCTCAGACATGGCCTCAACCTGCCATCTAGTGTTTTCCTCCTGGATCCGGCTGCCAGAGCCTGCAGCAGGCAGGGAAACACAGCCCATGGCTCGGTTCGGCTGCGAGGCAGGAGGACCTGCAGCAACACCTCCAACGGGACCCCCAAAAGCAGTGGGGCAGGGTCCCATCACCAAAAGCAGATGCAACACCCTGGGCTAGACCCTATAAACCCATCAGGGTTAGCACCTGTGGGCTGCAGTCCCTTCCCGATTGCTACCGGGGATGCCCTGTGCCTTTCCAGGCGTGCAGGCTGGTCCTGAGGAGGCTTTCTGCCTCCACCTCCTCCCAGTCACTCTCTAGCCAAGACTGGGTGCTTGCTACGTGCCCCCACACAGTTGCAGCTTCTGGAGCTCAGCCTGGGACCGTCTCACGCCCGTGTCCGGCTGGAGCGGACAGCCTGCCGCCTCCGGCAGTGCCCCGATTTGCTCAGCGTCCGGCAGCGCTTTAGGACTGGGTTGGCAAACCGGGCTGGAGGCAAGTCTGGAGGTTAAGTCTGGCTTTGCCCTGGTGTTTGCAAAACGCAGGCAAGGCACTGTCCCGCCGGCCGGCCCCCCACTCCGGGCAGCCCCCACCGGGGAGGGCCGAGACCCCGGCTGACCTCACCCCAGCATCTGGAGCTGCTCGAGGCCACCCGGCACTGCAGCTCCGCCAGCGGGACACGCATCGACACGCTCCTCCTTTCTGGGCTTCTGCTCTGGTTCACCAGCAGCAGAGCGAGCAGACAGCAGGCTCAGCAGGGAGATTAAGGGCGTTTCAAGGCTGCAAGGAGTTTTGCTGCCCTTTTTTTTTTTTTCCTCTCTTTTTCCAAAACTACTTTTTTCCCACAGCACAGCTCATCTTTATCAGCAACAAGCGCTTGACCCTCAATGCCTGTTATCCCCCCGTGCCTCACAGTTCTCCATTGCCGCCTGCTGTCTGCGTCCCCAAAAGGCAGCAGCACGACGAGAACCCCAATGCGATGCATACGTGACAGGAACATCCCAGAGGGACATCCCCTGCTCCAGACAAGGCTGTCACCCGTACCAGGCGGCTCCGGTGAGAGCCTTGCAGGGGCTTGACCGAGCATGTATGGAGACATCACGCTCATGCAAAATGCCGCTGGGATGAGCTGGGAAATGGCAAAAATCGGAGCTGATCCATGAAGCTTGGTAGGTGTGGGCATCAGGGGTTGGAAAAACAGAGTTTGCTGCAGCTTCTGGTTAAGGGTTGACCTGATGTTTCTACCACAAACATAGAAGGAAAGCTCCTAGGAAAGTTGCCCCCTGCTGCCAGGGGAAAAATCCTGGCTCCTAAGTCACTCTGATGACTTGTCACTGTGTGTAACAGACACTTGCCCTTCTCCTTATACTTTGTTCCCAGGAATCTGACACAAATTGCTTATGGTTACAGAATTGTCCAGATAAGATTTTCACATAGCACTGCTGGGCAAGTGCCATACTGCAAGGAAACAGAGCATCCAGCTCAGCCTCTGGCTTAAAACTGTTTATAAAAATCAGCTATTTCGAAAATGGAAAGATTAAATTAGTCCAAACAAAAAGGCCCACTCTGAGCACCGCAGACTGAGCTGGGATGATGTCATGTAAACAGGGAAGGGGCGGCCACAGTTATTGTCAGGAGTCAGATGGAGCTGCCAGAGAAAATAATCAGGAGGCATCCTTTGAGGATTTCAGGGTTTGACCTCAAAGCAGATGGAGGCGGACATCCTGGGATGCACCCCCTGTGTCCTCACACTGGGGTTCCTGCCGGCACTGCCTCTGAGGCCAGGAGAAAGGCAACCTGGAGGTATCGGGGTGACACAGCATCCCCAGCCCATGGGATGGGGAGGCAGCACCCCCTGCCATTTTGCAGACGTGCTGTCCGGTCTCAGGGAAAAGCTGCAGCCACCTTCATCCCCATTCCCAGAGACAGAGTAACGTGCTGGGCTTAAACAGCCTGGGTTAAGGAAGCTAAAAACCAAAGCAGCTTTGGGAAAAAAGCCTTTCCCCCTCTCTGTCTCAGCTTCCTTTTGTTAACTTCCCTTTCAAAACGTAGAGGAGTTTGACATCAGGTGGTAAATTATCCCTGGACCCTTTAGAATAACAGATTACTCGTGCTTATAAGCCACAGTGGTTTATTTGTTTTGTAAACCAGGGCCTCTCCTGCTGCTCCAGCACACACTCCCTCCCCTAGCTGAAATCCAAGCCCTCTGCATGGAACAGAAGCGCTATTCATTCCCCTGCCCCATCAGCTCAACCCCCTTCGAGAATCCCCCTCCAGGCCCCCCCCAGCCACCGCGCACAAAGACACGGAGGTTGGTGTTGGGCAGCCCCGGAGGAATGCAGAGAGGACAGTTTTGGAGGCTCACAGACGAGGCTGGCACAAGGTCTTTTTGGATGTGATGCTTTGCCCCTGCCCTTCATCCTAGAATGAAGTTTTGTCCGTAGGATGCCACCTGGGACTGGAGCCATGCAACCTTCCGCAGGCACCAGGACACACAACCATGGCCGATAACCATGATACAGAGAGGAGAGCTCAGCTGAAAAAGAAAAGGCACGGGTATGGATGGGCATGGACGGCCACGGGCATGTACTTTTGCTGTGTCCCTTGGGATAGCAAGGCCAAGACCTGGGGAAAAGGGGAGGCTGGACACCTACAGCACACAAGGCGGAGGGACCGCAGCCTGGCCAGCCGTACTCACGCTCCAGTGCTTTTAAGATGGAGAAGGGGTGTTTCACGCCAAGTCCGCAAGGCCAAGGGTTTTGAATGCCCCGTTTTAAGCACAACAGCTAGCGCTGCCTTGCTCCTCCGCAGAAAAGGCAGCCGGACAAAGTGCCCTTGTCACTGCGCTCTCCCTTGAGGAACAGATGGCAGGTCGTAAAGGAGGAATAGCAGCTTGGCAGGAGATAGAAATTAAAACCAAATGGGAAAGCAGCCCCTTGAGAGGTGTTCCACGCCTTGAATGCCGATAGGAAAATGTGCAGGCAGGCTCTGAGGTGGGCTGGGGGACAGGACAGAGATCGAGGCAGGAGGACACCCCTGTCCCAGAGGCAGTGCCTGGGGCAGCAGCCCAGCAAGCTCAGTTCAGCGAGTGCTGCCGTTGTCTCCCCTCTCCTCCTTTGCCTGCACTCAGGACGTGGTGTAACCCACCCAAAGAGCATCAGTATTATATGAAAATCATGAGCTTTTTTGCCTATTATCTCCAGTTCACTCTTCAATTTTCCATTGCCCCCATAAAAATTTCCTCCAGGGGCCAGCAGATTTGATGTAAGACTTTGCCTGTCTCTTTCCACCCGTTGCATCAATGCCTCCAGGCTGCACAGCATCACGATACGGCGTAGCCTTTCTGTGCGATTAACTGAGAGCCTGGCTGGGCCCAAGATGCGAGGCTGAGCCACACGCTCTCTCAAATGCATTCCAGATGACAGCAGAGCGCCATGCAGCAGGGTCCAGCTTTGCAAGGCTGCTGTAGCAACTCCTCATAATGACTGGCGAGAAAAGTTTGAATGTGAGGGATGTTTTCATTTGGGCACCTGATCGTGGGGCCTGCTGAAGACCTCTCTACCTATTTTTTGGTTAATCCTGCTCATCGGGAAGGGGTAATGGCACTTCCCAAAGGGTTAGACAGTCTTGATTATATCACACAGACTACAGGAATCACAAGAAGCCCCGAGCACGGACAAGGCTGCAAATTCAGGAGGTGTCAAGCTGAACCAAAAATACCAGTGAAGGCGGAGCCTGTGCCCGCAGGGCTCTCCAGGGTTTCCTGAGGCTCTGCCAGCCCAGGGCAGGGATTTCTTTCCCCACCTGCCAACCAGTGGAAATGAACTCAGAGCTGACAATGTGCCAGGACCGGGGCTGCAGCTAAGCAGAATTCAGCTTGGCAATGTCAGCTGAGACAGCAGCTGAAGCAGCTCTGAGAGTCTGAATTAGCATGATCTGGGAGACTCCCAAAGACCCAGCCCTCAGACCCAAAGGAGACCTTCTCCCTTGGACCCCTATGCCCTGGTAGGGCTGCACAAGGCACCCATTCACCCATAATCTCCTTATTTGTGTGTTGAACGATGCCCACATTTCCCCACCTCTTTGCATGCACATCTCTGAAGGCCACAACCGTGTTTCATGCCCTGCCCTGAGGGCCCATTCACACTAATGCAGTCCTGCTAGCAAGAATGGATCAGGCCTCATACTCACCCGTGGACCTGCTTTCTCCCCAGCGTTACTGGGGAGGGGGGTGTAAAAGGGTGTGCAGCCCCTGGTAGAGCTGCCCTCCTGCCTGCTCCTCCCCACCGTGAGCTGATGGCTATACTGGCCCTGCACAGCAGCTCTCCATCCCTCTCAGCGGCTCAGCTGGAAGGAGTAATCTGTACTTCAGCAGGGAAAGAGGGTTTCAAAGCCTCGAGGCAGACGTCCTAGCAGCAAGGTGTTTGGCAATAAATGAGCTGATCCTGTTGGAACAGCAATGAATGAAGAGATGGGTGAAAGAGCATTAACATAAAAGCCAGCCCTAGTAACCCTGATTTGTCAAGGAGATAGTGTGAAGCCTCTGCTAGCTGGTCAGATAATCACTTTCTTCATTAATAAAAAGAATAGATCAATGTCCGCCTTCCTTCTCGCTTTCTAGCGCGCTCAGGGCTGCAGCCCCTGGAGGTTTGCCCTCCCAGCACCCAGCACTCTTCCCCTCAATGCCACCCGTCACTTCCCACTCGGCCTGCCACAACAGGGCTTTATAGCTTCCCATAATGGAGTGCAACGCATCAGCACGGCTTCCAGGGAAGGGGGGGTCACCGGGAAGTGGCAAGAGATGAGGCATGACCTGTAAGGAGCCTCTTCTCCTGGAGGAGGGGGACGCTTTGCATTGAAGTCCCCCAAACGCGTTTCAGTCTCTCGAGAAGGAAGGTCAGCAGGACTGGGGTGCAGAAGATGGGGCTCTATCTTCGCCCTATTGCAGATTTCCTGAAGAAGCTAACAAGCCCACGGACTTTCGCATGCCTTTGGTCCCCTGCAGCAAATGATGCTCTTTAGAGAACATATGAACTACCATTCCTGTAGAGCAGAGATTTCCTCGCCCACCATTTGCGAAGAGCAGGTTCCATTTCCAGACTGTTTGACTGGCCTTAACTATGCCCCTGATTAGCCCAAATTTAGCCCTGCCTTGGCTGTGTTACCTGCTTCCAGCAATGCATGGCTAAACCCCAAACTGCATCTGCAAGGCTGAGGCAGGGACCCCACAGAGACCACCTTCCCGAAGGCACCCTCTTCCCTGCAAACCCGAACCATCCTCGTAATGACATTTCTTCCCGGCTTTGCAGCTCCGGTTACAGCTCGGGATCTGCAGTCACAACGCACCACCGTGGTCTCCAGGGCCACGAGCCACAGCTGAATTTGCAATCTGAGCAGGAGAGAGCGGGGAAGAAAGGAAGAGTTTGTCCCCTATGCGGTGGAGTGACACCTGTACCGTTTAGCAAAACCACACAAAAATGCAATGATTGCACTGAACGCAAAGCCATGCAAAAAGCTCATTCCATTTCTATAGTTCATCAGCCAAGCAGCCGAGACATTTCTAAGGCTAGTGTCTCCCCAGAGGCTTTGGTCTATGCAGCATTATCATACAGTCAAAATCAAAACTGTCGGCTAGGCTTTTTTCAAAAAAAAAAGAAGGAACTGACTTAAATTAAATGGCTCATCTCACTCTGTCAGACTCAACTGCAAGAAACCATGTGAGTTCAGCAAAAAAATCTGCTATCCGCACTAAGGAAATACAAATAACCCGCAGAGCAGATGGGAACAGCTGTCTAGGAAAATTTGTTCTAATTGTTGCTTTGCTAGAGAATCCATGGCCTTGGCTGTGCAGCAACTAAAGCACAGGCACTGTGCGGGTGCTGAGAAACATGGTGATCAGCTCTGGTTTGCTTTTGGGAAAGGAAGAGAGGCAGGAAGGCTGGGGTTAAGGCTGGGTAAAGATCTGAGCCCTAAAACTGGCAATGCCAAAGCAAAAGGAGGCGGAATGAGCCTCTAGAGACCCAGGCACAGAGAACAGCGTGCACACCAGCCTGACAGTACCACCACCACCGTACTCAGATGCCACTTGTTGGTAGGATTTGACCTGATTTATTCCAATGAGACTTGGAACCACACATTTGCTGGCAGATATCGGACAACTTCAAGCATTTCCTCTCCTGCATTACTCCGGACGGAGAACGGAGATGACCTCTTTTCATTTAGCTTAGAGGAGTGTTCAGTGCAAGGCTTGGTGGTTTGGGTCATCTTTAAACAGAATTAAACGGTAATTACAAAGTTTCTCTCTGCTTCAGAGAGAGTATCAACTGCATTGGGCTGTAAGGGCTGCAGCACAGATGTGACTGAGCTCGGGCTGCTCCTGAAGACTTCAGATGCAGAGGCCAGCAACCCCCTACATTTGCAGGGATGCTCTGCACAAAGCTGCCCTTTCAAAACCAGTCTTCAGTTCTCAACACCCAGAAATCTCTGCCCAATTTGCTATATTATCCTCCATCACATTTCCTGTCGCTGTGGAGGCAGGAGCTTCAGCACAGCCATGGCAGGAAACCCATGGGAAAGGGGCAATGAAGTTGCCCTGGCTTCTTCCATTCTCCAGGATGAGCCAGGAGCTAAAGGCTGGCAAACCTGGGGAACGTCAACCTCTCTACCAGCATTTTCATGCTTAAGTGGAGTCACTGACTCTGTTGGAGTTTGCTGGAGCTCAGGAGAGGGAGATATTATGGCCTAAAGCAAACGGCACAAAGAAGACTGAACATAATTAAGGCCCTAACAACAAATGTTGGACTTGGGTTTAATCTACAAAAAAAAAAAAAACAACCTCCTTCATAACATCCCTGCAGAGGTATAAAATGCTGAGCAAACCTGGAAAAAAGAAGATAGCGCTTTTCATTTCCTAGACTGATTTATGCTCTACAAACAGTATCACATGCTGTCGCTGACAATTTCATGCTGAGTTACTTGTGCTGCCTTCCCGACATAACGATACCTACAGATGGGAAGGAGATTTGGTATGCCGCGAAAAGAAGCGAGGGAATATTTCTAGTTGACAGCTTGTTTTCTTTGGTCAATGCATCGAAGGATTTTAGTTCATTATTTCATGTCTAGGCTCAGTTCCCAGCCACCAAAGGGACAGCTGAAGTCGTGGGGTTAGATAGAAACTGAAATACTTTTCCTGATTTTGCCTGTGCAAGTGAGCAAGATGTATCTGGGGACAGGGAAATGAATTAATTGCTGTAATCTGAGTCCTGAAGTCCTTGAATGAACATTTTAATTGAGTTTAAAAAAGGGGAATTCAGTGCTTTAAAGCACTTCTCCAGCCAAATACCTTAAGATACAAGGCACCCATGGGTGCTCTGCTGGGGTCGTAGCCCTGAGGGATCATCCGGGGAGAAGATGCTGGTGGGAGTAGATGAAGGAGGAGAAAGAGAGGAGGA
>VZTL01015865.1:0-15752 GCA_013400535.1 Scopus umbretta
GGACATGAGGTATGCAAATCATAAAGACATACTAAAGAAGTACACTGGGGAGATGAAGGTATAAACCTCAGCTGAAGGTTTTCAAATATCTACTGTAGGAGCACAACAAGTGTAATACTAAAAAAAAAACAAACCCCGAAACAAAACAAAAATTAAAACAACCAGTGTTGAACATTTCTTATTTTGGCTTCTAAAGAGCTACAATTGCTTACCCAGTAAAGTCAAAGGCTCTAGCAAAGGTGCAATTTCTCACAAAACAAAGTCAGACTAGCATCTCCAAATTCAGCATGGAAGCGCTTAATTTGCTAGAACTTAGTTTTCTGTTTGAAACAGCACACTGTATCTACTAGAGTGGCCATTTTATGACAAAAAAAAAAAAGCTATTGGGTAAGCACCTTATAAAGTCTAAATCTCTTGTTGATCTTACTCCAGCTGAAAATAAATAACTGGGAGGGAGGGAGAGGAACAAGCAAACATGTTTATTTAAAAAGAAGTCTGAGTTAAGAAACCAATTTTTTTGTAAGACTTGAGTTCACCAAGGCTTTGAAAGAGGGAGGGGATTTTTTAAGATGATCAGGTGGTAGATTGTCTTAGTAAGAAGTTTCTTTAAATCTTATTAAAACTGCTCAAATAATTTTAAAAACTTAATGAGGACTCTCACATTTTTGCAGTTTAGATAAGTCAGCTATTTCTGATGTTAGCAACTTTTCCTTATGCTGCCATCTTGTGCCCCAGACTCTCGGCTTACTCTGAAAGGAAAACAAAAAAAAAAAAAAAAAAAAAAAAAAAAACCCCCAACTTACATATCTCTTCCCCTTACAGCTCTAAAAATACCTTTCAAAATATAAACAGGGCACACAGGGAAGAAAAAAAAAGTTTGTCAGTACCTACAGTCAGGTTGACGTAACAGTTCAGATACTCATGAATTGAGTCAATGTTACGGGAAGGGGGAAGTTAATCCAAAATAGCATCACGCTTTTGTTGTCATCTTGCAATATTTTCATTTTTAAATGCTTTTATTGCTAATAAATTCAGTTCAACAGAAACACAGAGAAGAGCAGTGCACCATAAGGATTCACCAGAAGAGGTGTCCCCATCCGATGCCCCATCTCAAGTCAAGAGAGTTCAGTTCACAAGTGAAGCTCAGCAAAGCTCTGCTGTTAACTGCTTTTATTTCCATTTCAGCGTTTATCCACCGTCAGCTAGATTTAAAAGTTGTTTCACTTACATTTTTCCCTTGACACTTACCTTGGCTTTCCAACTCCTAACCTATTAATGATGCCAACATTCCTATTGTAGCACAAAGTGCTTCACCCACTCTCATATGTTAGTAAGCCGTATCAGCTGTGTCACCACTGCCTTGTCTATTTTTCCAAAAGGACACTACTCAACTTAAACTACCGAAAACAAAATGGCATCACAGAATCCACCTGATGCATTTAAATAGTAATTATAGCAATATTTAATACCTAGAGCTATTTAGTTACTTTGAGAACATTTCATGGATAATAATCTGTCTAACCAAGGGCCCCACGGCTTTGCACAGGACTAGTGCCCCATTATATTGGGTGCCATAGAAATGCCACGTAAAACACAGCCCCTATTTCAAAATACAAGAGAGGGTTATGCGCAGCTGGAGGCGAGCCAGTAAACCATACTGAGCCAACAGTAGTACACATGCGACTGAATTAACCTTTATTAAATTTCCCTAGCCATTTCAGAAAGGTAGGAAAAGGACTGTTTTAAGGAAGGATTTGAAGGAAAATACCCAGGTAACTTTCACAAAGTTAAGGGATGCTACTCCCAAGTATGACAGGACACACACAGTGCTAGTTTATTTATTATGTAGAGAAACATCAGGCTTTGTGTTCCCATGCTTTAGATCAATAAAAACCAAGCTGTCCTGTTTTGAGGACAGTAACAAAAATGTGACCAGAGGGCTATAACACGGCATTAATGAACAGTCTGACTAGTTGTAGCAGTGCAAGTAAAAGGAAAGATGGCTCCACAGCATTACTGCCTCTTCCATTTCTACTCGCCTCCTATGATATTATCTTTTTCTTTTGTGTCCTGGCAGAAATGATATAAAATCTATATCTCTTATGAAATAAACCTTTTTTGTTTTTTTTTTTTCCTAGCTAAACTACAGGAATTTAATCTTACCCTCTACATTCCGCCTGCGTGCCAAAAATTCCAGACATCTTCCTTTTTCCTGCTTAAGTTCCCCCTTTAGAGAACAGGCACGCACATGCTCCTTTGCTGTCCACTTTGCATAACTTCTTCACCCTGAGAACCCAAAACTCTCCCAGATGCCCCATGCTCAGAACCTGAACCAGATGACTTTTGAAAGCCTCCAAGAATGGATTACCTCCAAAAAGAGCCTCCATGTGCCTGATGCCACCATCTGGGTGGTGACAACACGTACAGAATTGCACGGGCTCTGGCAGCAGCCCTGGAGGAGCCCGGCTAAGTCGCTGGCTGCTGGTTACACCTTGAACAGTCAGCTGCCGTGATTTCTGCTCAGCAGTTCAGCCTGTTTCACACCCACCCGGCAGGCCACCCACCCAGGCTAGCTTTAATGTACTGGTTGCCCACCTCAAGGTTGCCAGAAAGCTGGCCTCTGGGTTTTTGGAAATGTAGCAGTTGCGCAGAACATGAAGCACGTACTTAGCCCTTGCTATGTAAAGGGTGTACAAGCTTTCCCCACCCTGCCTTGTCCTCCTGATTAATGCCAGGAAATAAAGATGATTTTTCTAGCAATGCATATACTTGCATATCATGTTTCTGTTTCTACCAGGAGACACTCTTTAACAAAAATCAAGTAACGGAAAAGATGCTACAAGATTTCCTCGTTTCGAAATGAAATGTGGAAAGAAAGGCACAAAGTGGATGCAGAGCTACAAAGTTTTCCCAGACACGTCGTTACTACAAAGAAACTGGAAAGGATAACATTCTTCCCTCTACTCCTATTGCCTATAATCTCTGACCTTCACAGTACAGACTTTTGGTAGAGAATAAAGCTAAATCAAAGGAGTTAAGAAATAAACTCTTTTGTAGACGGTACAGATGCCTGGAGCACTACCCCTCCTGAAACAGATTTTACTTCACTGCAAATTCACAACTTTTGCACTTGCTTGAAAAGCCAGAAAGCTGACAGAAATAGCTTCATATTTACTAACATAAACCAGTTTATTAGGAATATAAAGAATTTGTATTGGTTCTGGGCCCCGGTTATTGTACAATAATATCAGACTGCTAAATCTAATCCATAGTTCACACCCGAGAAGTGTAAGGCAAGATGTCTTGTTCTAGCCAAGCATGAATAAAGTCACTGGGGGAAAATACCCAAATCAACAGAACTTCAAATCATTTTCCCGATTGCCTATACACACATATGGCACGAAAGGAAAAAAAAATTGCCTTGGATTAGCGATATTATTACTTATATTAATTTAAACTATTGAACAACACATCTAGTGTCAAAAGCATGAAATGTGGTGTTTACTTCTCATAGGATTTCACAGGAGGTTATACTGGAAAAGTAACTTGCAAAGCACGCAGAGTCTTCATTTAGGCAACTTCAGTTCAGATACCTATGTCAGGAAAGTATTATCCACAGCAAAATGGACTACAACACACATAAAAGAATTTGGCAAAATTATTCACAGTACATAAGAAGAACCCAGATTTTATAAGTGAAAAAAGGAGTGGCAAGAACCCATACCTATCCAGTACTGCAGGTGCAGAACATCCTTAAAATTCCAGGGAAAACAGGATAAGGAAGAAAAAAATAAAAATAATAATAAAAAAACCCGATGTTATCCTCATTTATGACCCCAATTATACCTACCTCTGTGGATACATAAAAGAGAACATATCATTAAATCCAATCCAGATAGCATACTAATCCCATGCCTTAATGCAGAAGAAACACCAACGGGTAAAGTGGCTATCTTAAAAGCAGGAATGTCTCCCTAGCAGGACTCGGTCAGCTCAGCAGGTGAAACCAATACTGCTTCCAGGTGGCGGTGATGCCTTCTCAGTGCATGAATAAAGGATGGCAGGGGAAAAAAAAAAAAAAAATATGGAGTAAACAATAAAGAGATGGGGGATCAGAAAGCCACTATGTTTCAGAAATTTTTGTTAATGACGTTTCACAATAAGGCCAGATGTTGTTTACCCTTATCAAAGAATCCAGGCCAGTCGCTACATCTTGGATTCAGGATTTGTATCTGTTCTAATTAACTGCCTGCATTACTTTCTGTTTACTGGGTATACCACATTGAGTTGACTTTCTGTTACAGAAAGGAAGCATCAGCTCTTGGAGATGGACAATTGCTGCAATGGTTTCATACTCACAGCCAATACAAAGGTCAGCAAGCTGCGCACCACCAACTAAATAATTCCTTTGCGCTTGTTCAGAGCGTTCCCATGCTAAGGACAGCTCTATGGAAGCAAAGGAGTAAACGTGTGTTCCTTCAAAGGCAGAGATGGGTAATTCCCTTCCTATCACCTTCTTCCCACCACAGGGAAATAGAGGGTGTTTTGGTTTTTTTTTCTTCCTTTAAGATGTATAGAAAACTGGGAGTGAGAAGTCATTCGGCAATAACCCAGAGAGTACAGGGGACTTCCAGGTGAACTCACTACCTTCAAATGAAACAACTTTTCATGTAGAACCAAAAGGCTTATATCATGCTAAACGTCACAGTTTCTTTAGATGGACAGAGCTGTGGATCACAAGCAGCACAGCAATTTGGGGATAATTATGGGATCTTCTGAAGCACAGCCAAACCTACGTACCTGGCAGGTCGGCGGGTACGGGCGTGCGCATCGGCGATGGGGTCCAGCATGAGGCTGGTCCGTGAGCTATGAAGATAAACATCCTGAGCCAGATGCCACTAAATAAAGATGGGACTCCACCGATTTAAGTGGACATTGGACTGGAAACTACGGTACTTCAGGGCCAGACATGGCTTTGGCACAGTCCAGCAAGGCTTCAGGGTCTGCACTACAGGAGGCACCTCCTCTGGCTCCTCTTACGGAGCTGCAGCATCCGACAAGGCCATCCATCCTGCAAGGCATTTGGGAACAAACTTGTACTTCGGGAGGGTATCTGTGAGCGTTTTAATTCTGTTAAGACCAAAATAACGATAAACAAGGATAATAGTCACAAAAAATTCCCCCTCCCAAAAGAGTCCTAGAAATCCTAATTTACCGACTGGTAGCTAGTTTCACTAAATAGAAATACAGTAATTTAATAATCTTAGCATAGCAGTTTTCAGTAAGGAAAATTAACTAATTCATTATCGCTTATAATTTGCTGAGGCATAGCTGCCATATTTGTAAAATCAGCAGGTTCAGAAAAAAGCAAGTTTTTAATGAATGTTCTTTTTTTTTCCTTCCTAGATACATAAATGATACAATTACTTAGCTCCCTCTAGTGCCAATTTCTAAAATAAATTTCCCACTAATGACTGTATTCACCAATGTAATCATAGGAGCAAATTAAAAATTCACTTGGCAATAATTAACTAGTGAACTCTCAAAGGATTTAGTAAATTGCCATGAACTAAAGCAGAATTCAACTAGTGTCACAATTACAAAGAAAGGTCAAATGTAGGCTTTTTGCAATAACAAAAATATGACATCAATGTTCAGACATTGTGTAGTTTGAACAATCAAGGCATACATGCCAATAAAGAATAGCAGTCAGGGAGCAGTCATAGCAAATGGAGTAGCTCTATCATTCCTCTGACATTTCCAATGCCGTTATTAAAGTTGCCTTCATTTTTTTTCGTTTGCAGTCTTCATTTCTAAGGCTCGATAATTTGGTTTTTGAAAGATACTCCAGGCTGAAATCAGACAAAAACCTATTTTTTTTTTTTAACTTAAATAGTAAAAAAACTCTCTTTTTTTGTTCTGGGTTTTTAAAAGGGGCACAGAACAGTATAATATATGATTGCCCTGTTCTTAGATTCTTCCCTTGGCATCTTCTTTTGGCCGGAGAAGATGCTGAGCTCGATGCAACTTTGGAATAACCTCATGTAAGTACTCTAAAATAGTTATTGATAATAATAATAATTATAATAGGCACTAGTAGTACTACTAACACACAGACATGCAGTACTCCAGACAAATGCTTGTGCTTGTCCAGATATTGGAGGCAAGAGGCACCAGAGGGGCAGGAAGGGTCCTTAGCTTGTATTACTGGTACGGCTCCTATGAATTACACTATAAATAAAAACAACCATAAGCACAGCCATATGAAACAGGTTATTCATAAGAATATTTGCGTTTTACTTATAATTGTGGCTTGGTTGTTCTATACCTCATTTCTAGATTTCTTTCCTTTGCTACCATTATACACACTTCAAGACAAAATAGATCGTCTCTGTGTAGAACATATGTTGTAATTACTTTTTATTTGGAGTTTTAATATAGTAGCCTTTCTGCAAATACAGGTCTATAAAATAGTCCATGCTTAACTTGGAAAAGATGACACAGCCTACCAGAAAATACATGTGGATGCTACAGTAATAGTTCTCATTTACTATATATTGAGATAAAGCTGAGGACTGAGGTGGGTTGAGCTTCCATCAGCATGAGTTAGCTGTGCCCCATTGCTGAGAGTCATCAGATTAAACATCAGTCTGGATCAGGCTGTTGATTTATGGTACAGAAACATCTAAAAAGCTACTGATTTTCAAGAAAATCAATCTCTCCCCTTTGAGTTACTAAGAATATAAATCTATCAGTTCTTTACAAGGCCTCCTAGACAGCATATGCAGTGGCACTGCAGAAAAAAAAAAAAAAATTCCAATATAAATACAAAACTTCTTTTAGTTCCCATTTTTCTTAATCCCTCCTTGGATTTGCTTATTAAACTCCTGCCCCACATACCAAAGCAACGACAGTAACCAACAGATAGAGCTGTGATAGCCCGCACAAAGTATTCAGAGCGCTGAGTTTCCTTAGGAGGCTCAGAAGTGCATTAGAGGCACAGAAGTGAGCTCCTGGGCATCTCCACCACCCCTGCCAGCAGCCACAGGAAGGTCCCTCTCATCTCAGCAACACTAAGATCCCATCAAAATGGTCATCTTTGGGGAAAACCATCTCATTAAAATCTTTCCCATCGAGCACCTCCTGCTACACTGTCCTGTACCTTTTTCCAACCTGTTCCAGCTGCATTTCTCTGCTGGTTGGGGCAGAGCAGCCCACGTGAAAGCACTTGTGACTACTTATGAAAGGGCAACTGGCTTTCTGCAAATGCCAGCCTTAGGGTGTTCTGTAGAAACTGATCTAAACTTACTTTTTAAAAAAAAAACACCCTAAGCTCGTATTAAGGATGTGAAGGAAAAGGTAGTCTACCACCTCCCAGTGATTTAACACAGACTTCAGTCACCCTTTCTGCAGGAAAGCCGAGTTTGAATTCCAGGCTGAAGTGGCCTAGCTTCGACTTCCAAATATTACTGTCTGCAAATCTAAAAAACTGACAAAACCTCCAAAGAGCAGCCAGTATCTTTCCATTCCAAAGCAGCTCAGAAGGCACTCGGGTCACCTCCGAACCTTCAACGACATGCAGGCTGACCTCCTTAAACCTCACATCGTAAGGCTCATTTTCAAATAAAACTGGTCGCATTTGTAGTCATCCTGTGAACTCCTGTCAGCAAGTTCATGTTCCTCCTTGAAGTGCAGACACTGGAAATAAAAGAGCAGCCCTGAAGCCCTCTTACCAGAGCTCACTATCTCTGGGTGATTGTCTCCTTTTGTAATTCGGGGATTGCGTTAAGCTTCTCATGAGAGCTCATGTGAACCAGCTGGCTGGACAGGTCCCCAGGAGGCCTGAAGGTCCCCCTGTCACTGAGCCAGGGCAATGCCCCAGCCTGCCGCCTTTGCTCTCAGACATATTTCCTTGTTCTTGGCTTTACTGAAAAATGTTTGAAACACCAAGTCCAAGATACCTTAAAAAATAACTGTAGAGGCTCATAGAATTCCTCACCTGGTTCCTTTAAGACTCTTGAATAGAAGTCACCTGCTAATTTGGAAATATTCAGTTTAAACAGATGTCTCATAGACAGGAAACTTTCACATTTCATCCATACCTGTCTTTTTTTTTTTTTTTCCGCTTCTCCCATTCCTTTTAATGAAATGGGTAATAGCAATTGATTTTAATATTCCAGACATACAACCTATCCCACAAAATGTCAGCAGTTCTGTCAATACCATACAGCAGCATCTCCACCTCCTCTGTCATTGCCTCTTCATTGAGAGGACACCTAAACAGAGAGACACCTAAATTAGCTGTATGACATAAGTTGTAGTCTACAGTGAATTTTTCCAGCTTGACCTTAAGCATCCCATATTGTTCCCATTCACTTAAAAAATAAAGACTTAAATAAATATTGCTATGGCTGAACAACATATCCTCATTACCTGTAGAGCAAGACAAGAATCTGAAAAACTCATATAATGATAGACATTGAAAGCTACAGGCAACCAGTAGTGTAATATGGTCCCTCAACACTAAAACACATTGCTTGCTTTGTGCAAAGGACTAACAAAAAAAAAAAAACCAAACCCAAAATCATATCGGATAAAGCGAGCAGCACATTTATTAGTTTTTTGAAAAAAATACACAGCCAAAATATTTTAAATGCAATGCGATCATCTGGAAATTTTTAAGCCATGTTATGTTAGAATGGAGCGGAATGGAATGGAATAGTTAGGAAAAGGTAAAATGTATAATGCATGGCAAAACATGAAAATTAAACTCAGGATAAAATTTTAGATAAATTCAATTTTCTTGAAAAACTCACAGATTTTCTTTTTTTTTTTTTTTCAATCTTCAGAGAAAGATCTCACACAAAACTGGTCCAAATTGAAATATAACTTACACAAAAATTTAAATTTTCCATTTCAGGACCAAAACTTGGTCCTCTATATCTATTTTTATTATCAAAATTATCTAGTTGGGATTTTTTCAGAAATGCCAAGAACCCCACCTGGAGCTGGTATCCACTAACAGTATCTCAGAAATCAAGCTATTTTCAAATGTAGCCAAGCTATTGGGTAGTCACAATTTTCTGTTACAATTCTTTACTGAACTTTACAGTACAGTACAGTACTGAACTGTACTTTACTGAAGATCAATATTGATCAGACAGTATTCCTGTATTTTTTCTCATTCAACAAAAATGCTTTAAAAGAAAAAAAAGTTTCATTCTTCTCTACTTTTGCCTTAGAGCTTTTCATATTAAGTAAACAGTATTTTTATTACAAGTGAATTTTTCTACTCAAAATGATTAAAACCAAACAACTTTCACTTAAGATTTTTCTAATCTATTCAGATTTTTTGGCAAACTCTTCATTTGTCCAACATTCATCAATAAAAATTGTTTAGCTCCAGCTACTCAGTTTTGAAGGCTGCATGATTTATGCAGATGTTGCATGTTTTCTTTCACATGGGTGCAATGGTACTAAATAGTTTTTTTTAATGAAAGTTACAAAAATATTTTGCTGATAGATTTCCTTAAAATAATTTTAAACTCATACTACATCCATTAATTTTGCCTTCCTTCTCTTTTTTGAAATTTTTATTAATTTTTTATCTTTTCCTTTTTGTATTCTTCCTCCTTCTTCACCTCTAGCCAATACTCTAATGCTTATTACTCAAAATGATTGGATATTTTCTGTTATTATTTCAATTGTGTTGTATATTTATATTTTCTAGCATCTTTAAGGTTTTCATCCACACCTTCACACCTTCCTGTTCACTTCTCAAACTTTTTTTTTTTCCTTTCATATTTTCTCCTTTTGTCATATATGCTAATGTTCAGGTTAAGTTTAATTTGTCTCTTAACATTGTCTTGGGGAAGAAAGCAGGGATGAAGTAAAGGCAGCATTTATGTTAGGAGGAAAGGCACTAGTCATAATTCAGGCATCATCAGAAGTTTCAGTGGTATGGCAGTGGTTCAAGATTTTTTTTCCAGAGTCGTTATTGCAGGCACTATAAGAATATGTGAAAAAAAAAAAAAAAAACACACATATAACCTCTGTGGGTTCATTAAACCTCTCCACCAGCTTTTGGACTAGATGATCACTGTAGGTCCCTTCCAACTGAAAAAATATTCTATTCTATTTTGAAGAGACAATTCCTCTAATCTTCCCTTTTCCAAATTCTTCCAAGCAACAGCAGCCGAGTGATCAGGTCCATTTCCCTATAAAGCTATATTTACAGACTCATTTTTTCCTAAGCAAACCGTATTGGTTTTAAATGACAAACTCGTTTCCCACACACATAACCAGAGTGGTCTGAAACTGTTTCATTTGTATTTTCTTTGCAATCTAAAATGCAACGGTAGGTGCTGTAGGTGCTACTCACTCTATTCACATATTTCAATGGCTCCTTTCTCAGGATCATGTTTCCATTTAAAAAACAAAACACGCCACCTAAAAACAGTGGCGTTTGTAAATAAAATACTGATAAAACCCACACACCAATATCACAGTAGTGTTCTCCATGAGCTAAACTGATGAACTGTTGAACATAATTTTATTAAAAAGAAAGGTGCATTATAGATAAATTGTACAGCAGTAATTTCTAAAATGCCTGATACTTTTTCCAATGCTGCCACAGCACCTGCTGCTAAGTATAAAGATGATTAGCCACAAACTAACCCACTACAGAATTATTATCAGTATATATTTGCGCGATGAAGAACTAATGGGAATTATGCAGATTGCATTTCCTTTCCCGCTGAAGGCAACCAACCTTCACCATCAACAACAAAATGAAAACAGAACTCAGCTGTGGAAGAACAACGCAGGTTTTATTTTATTTCCAAATATGTATTGTTGATTATTTCAAGACTTTAAGACACATGTTTCTTTTTCACATAATTATATGACAAGCAGTCCAGTATCATTTTTAAAGGCGTACAAAATTTCCCGTGCATTTTAATGGCTTTAAATACGTAATAACTCTACTGCTGTATGTAGAAACTGGTAAACACACATCAAAGCGGCTTTTAAGAATTATAACGTAATCAGTAGGTAGCGCAAATCAGTAGCGGTGGGCTTCCTTAATCTGATTAGAAGAGCAGCTTTAAATGCTCTGCCTCCAGTCAGAGGGCGAAAGCCACCTCCTGGTCCCCCTCCTCTGGCTGATGCCCCATCCCTGGGTCAGGACGGGCTTCCCGGGGCCGCGAGGGGACCCCCCGCCTGCCACCGTCCCCGCAGATGGAAATTCAAGGCCAGGCAGGGTCTCCCGCCGGAGTCGCCAGCACAAAGGGGCTCCTGAGGCTGCCCGTTCCAATAAATACAGAGCTGTTGATTTAACAGACCTCTGTCTGTACTTTGTTCAACTTGAATACATCACCTTAAAAATGAACAGTTAGGAATGCTATAAAATTAGTAGCTGGTAAGCTGTGGGCAGAAACAAAAACAGGACTACCTAGAAAAGCGTTTGAATTTTTTTTAAGGCAGCTTCTTCAGGCACGGGGAAGTGGCTGCAGGATTTAATTTGCTGCGCTTTGATTTCTTGTTTCTTTAAACTTTTGCCAGAGATGATGGGAATGCCAGATGCACATTTTTTGGTATACTTTAAAATCCAAATAAATACAAATAACGTATGCTTGGATTTGGTGCTTCCTTCCCCCCCGCACCCCACCTCGTGGAAAAAGCGTTCAGTAGAAATGTAGGTATTTCTAGTCTGTCATAAGAGCAGCCACAATGAGGATTCGGTAAATCTTTCTTAAAGAATCACTTACAGAGGGATTGCAAGATGAAGAAACATTTTTATGCACATGAAGAGATGTGTAATCAGTGGTTTTCTTTTGTACTGTAATTGATGCTTCAAAAAATACATTTACTTGAGTACCGGTATTTAATGTTTCAGACTGGAAAAACAAATAGGAGTGAGCAAAACCAAACAGAGTTAAATTCTCAGATGATCAGCTTCATTGCATAGGTCCCCTATGGTTCACTTGAATCAACTAAATACTCAAAATAACTTCTCTCTTTCTAAAACTCTTTGTGACAGTAGTCTGAAGTTTTACATTCATTGTATGGAGAAAATGAGGTTATTTAAATACAGCCTTAATGAAAAGTGGCCAGGATACCTTCATACGAACTTTTGTAAAGCAGAATATTTAAGAAGAGCAGAGAATAGTTTACTGCATTATAGTTAGTGCATCTGTTCATTATATCTGTACGTACAATGTAAGTTCCTCACATACAGGGAATATTCTTCAGCATAGCCTGAAGTAGTCGAGGATTTGTGTCACTAGAAATTTCTTTGCACATGCTGAAAATATGGACTGCTTACTGGCAAGGAAATCAAACGTGTATTTGATTAATTGACGTAGTCACATATTAAAAACTTTTGCTTCTTATCCCATTAAAAGTAACACTAATGAGCAATGGCTGTGACCTTCAAGTAGAAAGCCACATGTGCTTCAACCCCTCAATATTTACCACCTAAATTTAATCTTTATAATGGACACCTTAAAAGGAATCTGATAGAAAATACTAAGAGCTGCTCCAAAACTAAAACACTTAAGGAAGATTTTGATTAATGCCTCGTGATTAATCAATTGATTAATATAGTTTTCAATACAGATGTTAGGACACTGTCTACTTTAATCAACCATCCTGAAAATGGTGAAGACAAATGATCTATTTTTTTGTCGATTGAAAAAAGAAAGCCTATTTTAGCAGTTATGTAAATTATAAAACAGGCCTTCCTTTACGATGCCCAGATTTTCCCTTTTATAAAAACCTTACGCACTGGAACTGTTAATTAGGTAAGTGTCATCCTTTCGGGCAGGAACTTGGTATAAAGTCACACATTCAGCCAAATGAGTGCACTTTTTAAAAGAAATTGTTTTAGAATTGCACTATAATCCATATTTAACATCCCTCTCCCTGATATTTTTTTATTCTGAGACTGTTTCTAATTTGTGATTATGCTTTCTACCATACTAAAACTGAAATCTTTATTCCAGTCAAAAATAATCACCCCATAATTACTGTGACAAACTGCCCAAGCTGTATCATTGTGGCCATTTCAACTAATGATATTGTATTAGAATGCCTAGCAATAGACTTCAAATGGAAAATATAATTATGTGCATTAGTTTGTCTAAGCATTTATAAGATCACATATCCATCAGTTATCAGGTCTCATAAAAAAAGCCATATATCACTGTCACTGCTAGTTTTGTTATTGGAAATGTGGGCCGTTATGAACTCAGCTTAAGATGTGTGTCTTAAATTTCACTTATTCTGTTGTCCAGTAAATCCATGCAAGCTGAACTCCTACAAAATGAGCAGGATTTTCAGCTGATGGCATGGGAACAAATTATTTGACACTCTCATCAACCATAAACTAAATGTTTAAGGTACTATTTAAAGCTGAAGGCCTTAATATTGAAGATACGGAGGCTCGTGTTTAACTTTACACACTGGACTACTCACTGTGCATGAAGTTAGGTGGTTCCATACATCTTCGCTGAACTGAACCTGCACGTTCTCCTTTTTTGCAATGCTGAGGCAACATCTGAGCAACCTTTTCGCCTCCCGAGCAAACTGAGCATTCGACCGAGCTTCGTCTTGTCAAAATTGCAGTTCTGCAATAGCACCTTAACTTCTCTATATGCTTTGTTTTTCTTTGGAAAACCTAAACTGCATATTTTGCATTTCAAAAGTAAATGCCACTTTGATTGATGATCCCCAATAGAGCTACCAAACCCCCAAAATGAAGTTATTAAAGGCAAAACAGAAGAAGAAAGGTGTGCCTATCTATTGAGTTACTGGCACTTACCTCATCTTTTAAACAAGGCCAGAGGAAAAGCAATCCTTTTGCTGTTAAGACGTGCCACAGTGACAGCAAAGGCACCTGCAAATGCCTGGCTACGGTATATGTCAAGGCAACATACATCACCCAGCACCTGATGTCGTATTATTGCACAAGAAGGATAAGTTATTACATCAGCCATTATTACATAACGATGATGAGTTACCCTCAGAAAATATAACTAAACATTTTCTTCCACTTTTTGGGTCATCCGAGATGCATATCTGTGGTTTCAACACCACACTTAAATAACATCGCTTGCTGTATTTTGGTGCCAGTATAAATTTAAGCCATCCAAATAAGATCGTATATTTGAACTGACAAAGAATAAATTATTTGCATCTGGCATAACTGATGGTTGTGTCAAAGCCCTGGCATATAATTCTTAATCTTATAGATGCCTGTTTACTTGTGCATAAGATAGCTGTGCTGAGTCTCTTCCCAGAACAATTATCAAGTTATTGCTATGGGCTAGCCTGGAACTTCCAGGGGAAGCTGCGTATAAACGCAGCCATCCTAGAGCAGTCTGAAAGGGATATGTTGAATTAGAGATCCCTGCTCTGCTTTTTCCTCTGTGCTCCAAGTAAAACGGGAATGAGAGCGTGCTGGGCGGACACAGAGCCGCAGGTACGTCTTGTGCTTCTACACGCTTCCCAGCACAAGTACCCCCAAATATCATGTAATGGGAGGAAAAATGTTACTCACGCTCCTCCATGGCAGAAAACATTCTGTGATAACCTAGCCTGTGTAATACAACATATTTTTTAAATGAAAACTATCTTTCAATGGGTTAGGGTTTTGGGTTTTTTTATACTTGGTTTTAATTAATATTGATTTTACATGTTTGGAAAGAAAATCCACCAATTCAGACCTGGGAAATGTTTAAGATATGTTGTTTTTCTAGGAGAATTTTCATTGATTTTTATTAATCCTGTAGTTTGCAACGGCTGGGTTTTATCTGCTGTTGCGTATTTTGTATTAGTATGCTGAAATAATCTATTGTATTTGATATTCAAATACATAACAGAAGACATGCGAACTACAAATCCTCAAAGGAACCTTCCTAGGATCTACCTGTTTTACCCCAATAAAGGGCCAGGGCTCTGTTTTGAAAGATCAAAAGGCTATGAAATTTCTGCCTCTTTATTAACAGAATTAATTTTAAAGTGGCAATATACATCCTAGAAAATTTGTTTCATATTAAGAAGTCCAGATGTTTTTGGTCTCTCTGTCTGACATTCTCACCATCAGAATAAATTGTATTTCCAGACTAATGCAATAGATAAGAGATATGAATAAATCTCATATAGTTCAGTTGATAAAATTAACATGCTGATGGTGTTTTAATGTTTCCATATAATCAAGGGGGCATGGATCATGCCTCCACCAGTTCCAATGTAATTCTGTTCTTTAATCTTTTCTCAAGAAAAAAAAAAAAAAAATAGAGCATTAGAGAGGATTATACAGTAAACAGTATGTGCTCCAGTCTTAAAGCAAGTTGTTTGTGACACGGTTGAATGGCTTTGCCCAAAGGTATTGCAGCAAAGCAACTAACATACTGGTGACTTGGGGTCAGAACCAGTATTCCTGCAGTGCAAGTGTGTCACTTACACATTGTAGCTTCTGGTGGAGAAGATCCACTGATCTGGAGAATAGTATTAACATATCAGAACCACTCATCATCCATATGACCTTATACAGGGGACATAAAATCATATTTGCCTTGCGCATAGGAAATCTAACTGACTTTAAACCTAAGGCAGTCAGAATTTGGCCCAAAATGCATACGTGGGTTTGCTGGAGCAGGGAACTGGTATAAGGCAACTTGAAATAAAATGACATTTGATGACCAAAGACAAAGACATCAAAGGCAAAGGAGACAAAAAAAAAAAAAAAA
>VZTL01015865.1:15763-51328 GCA_013400535.1 Scopus umbretta
AAAAAAAAAAAAAAAAAAAAAAGGAAAGAAAAGTCTAAGTATTGAACCTAAGAAGTATTTATTTCTATTCAGCAGAAATTATTGGTATGTGGTGGGATTCATCAGGCATAATCCTCAAAGGTAGTTGAAGGGGTTTAAAGACCCAATTCCCACTACGTTTTGATGCTGCTTGGGGATCTGACTTACATGGCTTTAGACGCCTAGCTTTATTCTTTAATGTGAGAAACATCAGAATGCATCCCCTTCAAATATTTGCAAGAGAAACATTAATCAGCTCCAGGACTAAATGGTACACTTTGAGATTGATAATGATTAATCTGCATCACACTTTATCCCCCTGTGATTTTTTTAAAGTATAGAAGAAACCATTGTTTTTCAAGCTAAAAATGGGCACAATTAAGTGTGAATATCATTACATTATGTTGATGGAAAAGGAGCAGGTGATCATGAACTACGGTGAAGATCAACAGCAAATGTAATATTCAGAAGGGGACAACCTTAAATTTGCACGTTGAATCCTCATATTGCCTTCTAAAGGCATTTTTATGCCAAGTCCTAATATATATTTGAATTTTCACATGAAAAGAATATTGCCATCCTGTTTACCATCACAAAATCTTAACATTCCTTTAAAACTGACAATTGGCTGGTGACATTTTGAGGCCTAAAACTTCACATGTAAATAATCTGAAGAGATGTAATGAAGGTGAAGTTAATGAAGATCAGCCACCAACTATGTGCACAAACTCTATGTCAGGCAATGCTGAGGGGAGAAAGAAGCAGGCTCAAATAGCCAGAGGTTCCTTTGGAAACTAATCTTAAAGTCTTATCCAGAACCAACACATTCCCTGAGGAACCTGCAGAACATTGATATACAACATGCAAAAAGCATACACACGCTGAGACTACAAACACCGTGAAGAAAACTGTGTTAGGAGAAAAGGAACCCATCAGAAGTATATCTTAAGGAATGAAAGCAAAACACCTTCCATGGTAATTCCATCAGCATCTCTTTAGCCCTTTTCCCAACATACCTGTATAATTCTCTATTGGAATGTCTCCTTACTGCACCAGGTTTCTCCATGGTTGGGTGTTCAGTGTCAGCAGATGGTAGCTCTGGGTCCCTGCGATGTCCTCAACAGTCCTAGTCTCTCAGGAGCTGGAACTGTATTTCTGGTCCCTGCCTCAGTCATGAGGATTTTACCTTTATCTAGAGGCAAGGAGCAGCTAACACAGCTCACCTGCTTTCTGCTCAGACTCATCAGATAGATCCCCTGTGCCATTAGGAAAACAATTCTGTAGCAGCTTCCCTCAAATATCTCCCAGCAGTTTGCATGCAAAATCCTCGGTGTGCAGCCCTCTACCATGGCACAAAGAGGGGAACTTTAGGCAGAAACATTTCTCCTTCAGCCAAAACATTACTGCAGGATAGAAGCCCCATTTCACCTAACTCCACTTCAACCAAGCAGCCAATTTTGACATGAGACTGATTTATAAAGCTGGCAACTGCATTTGCCTGGAGGAATCATGGACAGAATTTTATGCAAGTCAGTTCATTCTGTTGCCATGAGCTCCATCTCTGCCAGGAGACCACCAAAGGATGTTCCTCCCAGAAGATGTGGGACACTGGCCTTTCCTATGTAAGGAATACCAAGTGTCAGAGACTTGATGTGGTGAAAAAATTATCAGTCTATTCCCTCTCATAGCAAATAATCTTTGAAGAAGAGGCAATATTGTCTTTACCTAAACACACACACATACACACAGACATTTACCTATATAAAAAAAGAAAGGATCTCACACCAGGAATCAAAGTACCTGGAGGTCTTTCACTATTAGTGGGAAAGCAACTGGCACCTTAGTTTGAAACCTACCACGGAAAAAAAGCAATGATTAGCATGTACCAAACAAACAAAGAAATCCCGTGTGTATACGTAACTAATTCTTTTATAGCTGGGCGCACTAATAAGAATCATTAGTAGATTCCTCTAGGAGGGGAACTTAAAACAAATTAAATACTTTGCTATATGAAATGGGATAAACTCTGAGTGAAACGCCTTTTCCTATTAGCCTGAAAAGACTGACGCCATATGCTAGAGACACAAAGGAATAAGAGATATATAAACTTGTACAGAACACGTCCTGCTACCTTTTTAATTGACCTATATGTGAAGATCAGCATCCACAATATATTCACATAATCTCTCCGCTGTGAGCGCCTGTACGCAACTTCCTTTGGCATAGTTAAAAATAGTGATATGATATGAGGGAGTTATTGTAATTAAGGGCATTGTTAAAAACTATTTTAGCAAAACAACAAAAGAGATACCGCTCCAACTGAAAAATACGGAAACTTTTTATTCCAAAGAAATCCCTGTAGCTCCACAAGCTCAGGAGGAAGGAAAAGGCAGATCTGGCAGGGAAATGGTGACGCTGAAGACAGGCAGCTCAGTTCTGACCAATACAAGACCCAGAGACAATCGACACAGCAATTGTTTCAAACCATCTCAAAATACTTCCACATCAGGAAAAGTGACAATGCTGAAAGTGTTCCTGGGGGTGTAGGAGGATCAGAAAGAGGATACACGGGTTTGGAGCTAGGTTTATGCTCTACAATTTCTTAACGATTATTTCCATTTTTCTACGGGTGACCAGTGCCCCTGCACTTTCATCCGCCAATCTAGCATTTCCTGACCTTGGAGAGATGAACCAGAATTGTGCCATTTCCAACTGAGCGCAGGTCTCCTGAGCACGGCACAATTGGGATCCATGTACGCGGTGTTACCAAAGACACGCGTAAGGTGCTGCAGGAACCGAAAGCTCAACCTTTCGCCTCGTAAGTCATCTCTTTCAAAGTGATCTAAGAACACTACACTCTTTGAGCAGCACAGCACATTTTAGACACTACAGAACCACTCTGAGCTGTCAGCATATTTCCAACAGATTGATGACTTTGAAGACCTCCAGTGTAGAGGGTAATGTTAAGGATCTGCAGTTACTCAGCTAAAGTGGAGATGAGGGATGCCTTCTTTCTAGTCTTGGTTATTGAATTTGAAAACCCTCATAGGTTTTGCTGTCAGAGTTGTTGCTTAAAACAGACTATTATAGGAATGAGTTAAAAAGGAATGATTGGAAAAAGTTTAAAGGAAAACGAAGATATGTCTTTATCTTTTTCAGGTTAACGCAGCGACAAGGAATGGAGTTTCACAGTAAAGTAAAAAAATAATCATTGTGTTAGATTCTTTTCTGTAAAATAGCTTTTTTTTTCCAGCCAAGAGCTCCTTAATGTAGAAGGAAGCTCAGGACCAACACATTTTATTTTACAAAAGTTTACCACAAGCAGAGGCTCATCGTGACATGAAATGCAACTTAAATATTATCTTTTGCTGATTTTATTCTATTCCACAATGAATAGCTTTCAACACCAGAAAAAAACCCTCAAGACAGAAGGTACGCTGTAAATAAATGCCAAGTCAAGGAAACATTAGAAATCAGAACAATAAAAAATATTTTAAAAATTTCTAACTTGTTACATTTGAAAGGTAAAGATATATTTCTCTATCACTGTATTTCTTTCTCATTTTCTACATAAAACCATTTATATTAAGTGTATATAAGTGTATATATAAGAAGTAAGATATTATACTAACCATCTGCCTCCCAATCCCTCACGTTGCTTCACTTACCCACCTACAACTCCATGAACTAATCACCTTGTAAATCTGGCCTTCATTGTTCAAGGTATCTTCATGTAATCAGCACTCTGTGCAATGTCTGCTGAAGTTTAATGAGCATAAAATGGCAAAAATGTGAATTGAAACATATGAGAAATACTGGAATACCTAACAAATTTAATGCATATGTGGTGAAGCTGGATGTATGTCTGGAAATTTGGGAGAAATGTAGTTCTAAAAAATAAAATAATGCTGAATATCTATATCTCTCTAGAGAGTGGATCCATTGCACTAGAATACTACATATTCGTTAAGCATAAATAACAAGTACATTTTTTTCTTAATTATCGTGAAGGAAGCCAAAATAGTCTAGTATAGCTGGTTGGGAAAGCTCACAGGAAAAGGAGTAGTTTGAGAACTGTTTCTTCCACTGAACTTTCATCTGTGACCTAAAATTAAGGGTTGTCATATCATTCTGACATCGCTCACTGGGAGGTCCATGGGAAAAGCTGGACTTTGTGAATATTCTTGAGAATTAAGTGCTTATATTTCTCCTTCAGAGGCATTCGCCTTTGCAAATGAAGGGTGCCTTCCTTTTTTTCCAGTCTCCTGGTGATATTTTATTTCTTCACCCCTACTCAAGCTTCCAGTATCTTTTATGAAATCGCCAGCAGGATTTTGGATAGTTCCAGCAGGGGCATTAATTATCTGCAAAATGGGCTCATAAATTCAGGAAGTGATACGTTGCTCTAACGTCCCTCTTTCCCTCTCCAGCCTATCTGGAGGACAGCCCATCCCTGCCCACAGGCAGTGGTCGGGCACGGTCCTGGCAGAGGGCTGATGTGGGCAATGCCCACCACTTACCCAAGACATTTTGTAAAGCTTGTACTTCTTCAGTGAACCGTTGGTGTAAAACTTATAAAACAAAAGGCAAAGCTGCTCGCAACGGGTTTTTTCACTGATCTTCATATGACAATGCAATATTTAATGAGTCAATCAATGTAAAGTCTCTAGGCAGGAGGGTTCTAAACTTACTGTCATAAGTAGGCATTTAATTTTGATTTACTGAGGTAGTTATTGCTTATTAATCGGATAACATTATGAAAGCTGAGTACGTGTATGGCAGTTATATGTTAATTAGTTAGTATAGTAAGATACTAAATAGCACTAGAAGCTGCTTACCCGTCCCTCGAATAAAATTAATTGTGAGAAAAGAAGTTCAGGAGCACATTCTCCTATATGGGTAACCATTCATGTGAAAAACAAATTGTCCTGATAAGGTCTTCAGAGAAAAAAAATGGCTTCTGGAATTCACATAAATAGTAGATATATGATAAAACTGTACATAGAACACATTTCCGTGAATATTTTTTGTCAGCAAATTCATCAGGAATTAGCCATATGTTATGGCTGCCATTTAAGAACAGTTTGGTTGTAAAGCTGGATATCCCATGGGCAAGCAGGATCACATACGGAATTTCTAATTCGCAATAACTCTTAGCGGCCTCTATATATTTTCACTTTCTGTTTAAATGCTTCTCTAAAATATTCATTGGCTGCAGGGCAGATGGCAACCCCAACACTGTCAGTATTTATCCTGCCTTCTACTCTAATCAGCCACCCCACAGTTCTGTGGCAGGGAGACAGTCTGAGACCCATGGATTTATTCCCAGTGGTGGGAAGTGCACTTGCTGTAGCCACATTAGCTTGCCTCGCTTTGCCCACCACTCTGATTTATGTCCCCTCTCCAGCATGGGCTAAACCAAACTTTCTTAATTTGGTAATAGTTTTGCAAAGGGCCTTTGGAAATTTAACTTATGTAGGAACATTATTTCTTAGAAGGCAGTCACAGATTTTCACTTAGACATCATGTTTAAAGTACTTGCCACAGCTGAATGTTAATCCCAAGGACTGATTTAAATGATTTTGCTGGTGCTACCTTAAAGCAACCAGGTAAATGCAAAAGGGCAGCCGTCCTGCCTGGTCAGTGTTAGTCCTTCTTCGACACCTCCTCACCAGCTAGCCCGTTGTTCGGTGAGAAAGTCAGCACTTCAATGCACACACGTCCCGGAGAATGTAAAAACAAGTAATAGTCTGTGTCATATGGTGACAAATACAGTTCAAAGTGCCATTATCACTTGTTCTCATGGTGATAATTAATCCCATCATCATTACCATAATGAGAACCCATGTTCAGAAAATGCTGATTGAAAAACTCCAATATAAAAAATACAAGTCATTCACTGCCCTATCAACCTAACTGATTCTTACATTTACTGTTGATTAGCACACAGTCTTCCAAATAATTTTTATACCCCAATCCAAACTTTTCTAGTGTTCTTATGTTTCACTTCATGATTTTTTAAAATGTTCCACTCTAGCATGAAGTGCTAGGATTGCACTTTTGTTCATTAATTTATGATGGATCTTTAATCAGAATCTTTTCCTGATTTTTCTCCTCTCCCTGAGATGTGATGACAAAGAAAGAGAGCAAAAGACATTGAGAAGGAGATAAGTAAAAGGAGTGAGAGAGAAAGAAAGGAAGAGAAGACAAGAGAGGAGAAGTCCAAAGCATCGAAAAGCACAGAAAAGCAAAGCAAAGAGAAAAGAAAAAATGAGCTTCAGCTTATGAATGCCCATAACTATGAAAAAGGTATGGCTTGAAGAAGTGAATCGCTGTGATGCCACAGACTGGCCCCTCGTTTCCAGCCATGCCCCTTCCCACCCGGCAGAAGTTGGGAGCCTGTCTGCGGCTGCTGAGCATCCCTCGAACATGAGCAACGGGGGCCCGCGGTGCCCGAGACCACCCCCGGGAGCCTCCCCTGCGCCGGGCTGGAGTCAGCCGTGGCTCAGGGACACGCTGGGGTGGGACACAGGCTCGGCGGCTTCGAGCTGGAACTGTCAAGCCATGTCAACGCTTAGACGCCTCCATAATCTCCACGCCTCCTCCAGGCTCAGCCCTGGAGCGGGCTGCAAAGGCACTGAAAAACGCTTTAGCTCTTTACGGCACTTTTGAAATGGGATACAGACTCTCATTTCAACTTTTCATACATCTTTCTGCATTAACAGTCTGACCCTAATAAGTAATCCAAGCCTGTCATACGTAGACTACTCTTCAGCCAGGCCGATAAAGTGAATCCAAACTGCATTAGACAAGCATTACATTTTTATAGGCCTCAAATTTTTCTCCCGTTTTAAGCGCACAATTAGACTGTGTAAACACAAAGTGAGGTGTCTGAAACCACAGGACGCTATACGCCTCTGGGAATATGGCCCTATTTGTATTTGGCCATATGTACACAAAAAAATCTACGCAATACTATACAGTGCTGCTTTTTAAAATCCTGTACATCGAGACTGTTTCTGAAATATGTGCTGCACATACTGTATTCTATAGCAATATATATATATGGAATGACATGATACAGGTTGAAATTAAAGGGTTGTACTGTAAATAAAGGCAGATCAGTTGGTCAGAGTGGCTACTTCTAGCATTTTATCTGTTCTGAATATATGGATTCACTCGCAGCATGGCTGTATACATAAGCACAATCATAATGTGACAAATTAAAAAGGGGCACCTAATAAGCTTAAGTCATCATAAATCATAGAATAAACATCTGAATGAGAAAATTTAATAAACGATATGTTTCCACAACAACTTCATCCCCTTCTATTAAATCCATATCCCCCTAGGACTTATTCTAATATTCTCAATTCCTAAGTACATATCATCTGTTAAAAGAAAAAAAAAAAAAAAAAAAACCACAAACCTACAACTCACCCTGCCAGGATATGTTTTTTCCTCTCACTTTTTGGTCTGGTATTTTCTCTTCTGTTGCCAGTATTCAGCCTCCAGCCCACAGCTATTTTGGATGGAAAATGGTTTCCTGCCCCATGAAAATTTTCTTCATTTTAAAAATGTTTCTAATCTGCATCAGCAAGAAACCAAGTGAATGGGTAAATAGGATGGTCACAGGGAAAGACCTCCTTGTAGATTGGTGCTATGCCTTCTTGAGGCCAACAGCGTGGACTTACAATTCCTGCACCCTATATGAATGCCTTACACACTGAATTTCCAGCTGCTGAAACAGGCTGAGAGTTTCCTTTGGCGTGAGCAGAAACTCCAACCTAAACCCAACAAGTCTCTCCTATAATAACTGATGCATACGTTGCAAAAAGTAGTTTCTTTTTCTGCAAATACTTCTGTTGCGGCAAGCTCTGTCTTTGCCAGAAATAAACCTTTTCCTAGCTTACAGTTTTCTAGTACGTGTTTCCCAGTAAATTTTCCTTTAGAAAGAAAACGAATGTTTCTCTAACACAGAGAACACACTGGGATTTAGACCATCTTCTTCATAGCACTCCAATGTGACTTTGGACAAATCACTTTTAATCCCACATTGCCGAGGTGTCAGAACTGATCTTAGTTAACAGTTTTGATAATTAATTTGACAGAGAATGCTAGTATACCAATTATAATTTTTCATGACATGAAGTTGGAAGGCATTGCCAACCCAAAGGAATATCGGACTACAGGTAAATTAAATGATCTGGGGACTGCAATGACAGAAGTAGGATAACATTTAGTAATACAAAAAACTGCAAGTTCAGGAATTTAGGGGTGAATAATCAGCATTTTTGCCGACAGCTTGAACTTACTGCTTGGAAATGAAAGAGAAAGGCAAAGATTTCACAATATGGTGACTATAAGGCACCAATACAACACACCCATGAACACAAATGGTAGGTCCATCTTAGGATAGAGGAGGAATAACATTCTCATTAGAAATAGGAAAATATTCAGACTGTTGTACAAGCCCATGCTAGCACCATGTTGGGATTACCTTGTGCTTCAGATTGTTCACACACAGAAAGAAAAGTCATCAAAATATGGTAAAGGAATACTCAAGCCAAAGTCTCACCTCGCTTAAGTGGTGAGAATGAAATAAAGGCACTTATTTAGCCCAGTAAAATGAATTAAGGCTGGGGTTAAAACTATTTTAAATCATTAGGCAATGTTGGTGCTAATATTAACAGGCATTCACTGGCTACAGATAAATATGGATTATTAGAAGAATATGTCTAAATGACATCTTCAGACAGGAGAGAGGTTCTCCCGTAGTAGTAGTGGAGGCAAACAAATTACTTGACTTTAGAGGGGTCACTTTATGAACCCAATTCCATTGTACGCTTGCCTGGAAAAGCTGGGAACTGAATTTGATAGCCCACGTTGTCACTTCAAATATGTTGAGTATTTCTAGTCTATTTGATGATATTGGAGTCAAGATCCTGACATCCTTAGAGTCGCTTGAGAATCCCAGGCAGAAACAAAAGCTGTGACTGCCGGAGCTGAGTGTATTGGTTTTATTAGCACTTGTTTGAATTGGATCTGTCACCCAAGAGAGATGTCTACATTCCATATGTATCCTCATAAAGAACTATTATAGCACATCGCATCTCGATACAGATACATCATAGATGTTGCATGCATATATACCCATATACGTTACAGACATGCACGTGCTCACTATACATGAATGGTCTTCAAATGGCATGTAAATGTTTGAGATTCATAACGTTATTATCACATTAAACAATAAACATGTGTGTAAAAGATCATGTTTCTCTGTTTCCACTAGTTCTAAATACAAGTTACAGTGCCCCTCCATTTTGCTATCCAGCCAAACAGCATAGAGGAACCAGGATGTTAAACTAATTTTTCTTATACTAAAACCTTTCATCTTTTCAACTAGCTCATCTGATTTCCATGATCATAAAGAACTGTATAATATTAAATTATAACAACAGCAATCAAAGGCATGGGGAGCAAGAGGATTCTCGATTGCAGCCCATGCATCACTCAATATCACCACAGAAGAAGAGATTGAAAAGCACATCAATTCACATAACTTCCTCCCAGTGCCCATTGTCTTTTTCAGTTCCTAATGATGCTGAAGTGCCTCCATGATTAAAATTTAAAGGTTTCCCAGTAACCAAGTAATTTGCCCAAAACTCCTTATCTAGCACTCACCATGAAGACTCTGATTTTAATATATCATTAATCAAGCTCCAGCCAAGTTTACTACTGATACTTTCAATTACAGAGGAACTAACTTCATTCTTCTCAGTGTGTCAGTGAGAGACCACTTCCTTGATTAGCCACAGACCCTAAAAACAGATGGATAACAAGGTTGGGTTTGATGCACTTTACTGAAGGAACTATTTGTTGCAAATTACAAATCAGTAAACAGAACTGGATCTCTCTGCTGCAGGATACACTTCAGCCAAATTTTGAGCCATACGTATCCCATGATAATAAAAAACATTAACCGATTTCAAGTTTTACAGTGTAAT
Source organism: Scopus umbretta (assembly GCA_013400535.1). Taxonomy (NCBI): domain Eukaryota; kingdom Metazoa; phylum Chordata; class Aves; order Pelecaniformes; family Scopidae; genus Scopus; species Scopus umbretta. The sequence continues at coordinate 25,792 of VZTL01015865.1, forward strand.
AATAGTATGTGATTTGATTAAATGTAAATTAATGCAATGGTGAATCTAACAGGCAAGTTCTAAATATCAGCATATTTTACAACGCAAACATTTACACAAATGCGCATGATGCGTGCTTAATTTAAGCGTATGAATAGATCCACAGTCTTCAATAGGACATCTCATGCTCTAAGTGATGCACGTGCGTAAGTGATTGCAGGATCAGTTATCAGAAAATGATCCCTGGTACAATTTATAAGAATTCCAACAGATTGCAAATAGCTATGATTTGTCACACAACATCTGGTCTCTTCTCTCCGCAATCAAATGGACAAATGGAAATAACAATACAGACTGTGAAATCGCAGCTTGTAAAAAACAATTAGAGGGAAAGGGACCCATACCTTACCCTGCCAGAGTGACAGAATTTGCACAGGACTGTCTGGCTCAGCGAACAAAGAGTCAGCATTTGTTTGAGCTTGAGTGCGATTTCCCCAAAACAAGGATTTAATTCTGAAGTTATTCCCCCAGCTACAGCCAACACTTCAGGAAAGCCACTGGCAAAACAGGATCGCCAGTCCTGTTAGGGCCCCAGCAAACCCCAAGAGCTTTGCCTGTTCTGCAGGACCGACCTGCTGCATGGCAGCAGCGAGAGCGCACCATCATCGTGTCAATTTTTTTTGGACTAGATGATCTCAGAGGTCTTTTCCAACCTTAATGTCAAGATGGGTGAGGAGGACAAGTGGCTAGACAAAATTGTGATGTTTGCCTTAAATATATCAGTAAAATATATCAGTAAGATGATTCCAATGCCCTTGGTTCTGAATGCAGCCCACCATTAGGTAACAACTTTTTTTTCTTCAATTACAGCACTTCCAGTTACATTGCAAAATTGCAAGAACTCTCTCAACAGTGAAATCAAAGGGACAGGTAACAATTAACTTGGCCGTGATGCAATGGTCTTATTGTAAAAGCCACCTGAGAGTGACATTTAGGAATATCCATCACAAAGCTGAGATTTATGCAATGCAGTTTAAACCAAAAGGATATATAAGAATTTTGAGGAAAAAATCAAGAGAGTAAATACTCTTCAATACCAGAAAATGAGCTAGATTTTCATTCACAGCATTATTCAAAGTCTCCGGATGGTGCCAGTTGCTGCAGAGCTTGATTATCCAGCTTATCTGACTAGAAATAAGTTTGATATTTAAGAAAGGAGCAATGATACAATTCTTTGAAACATCTGAGCTTACTGCCATACAAACCTAACCTTCACATATGAGCTGGCATTCTCAACATTAGTTAAATAAAAGTTTTAGCTCATACACATGTTGTGAAGTACCTGAAGACAAACCCCAGCATCTCTTCAGGTGAAGGCTGCAATGTATGCTGTGGAGGCCTGTTTTACTAAGAGGAAAGGCATTTGGGTAAGATAACAGACTTGCTTTAGAATGATGTCCAAAGAAACTAAGGATTTTGGTGTTTTTTTCAGATGATGAGCAAATCTGCTCCTTTGGAGTGCCCAACCTCAGCACGGACCTCCTCTCAAAAGAAACCCATCACAACTTTGCAAGCAATGAAGACAGCATTTAGGCAAGAAACTTAACTTTTTTGGTATTCATCCAAAACAAAGTCCCACAATTTCTACTGCTTACTCTTCTTTCAGATTTTTTTTTCTCCAAAAATAATCAACGATGTAAAGTGGAATAGATAAGGCACACACACACACACAAAAAAAAACCTCTATGATTTTTCCTGAAGTTGTACTTTATCCCCAACATAGTAATACCTTTTTGTAAGATTTACAATGTTAACCAATTCTTTTCTGTCAACTAGCAATTTTTTTGGCAGATCCCTTTTGCATGATTCATGAAGGACCAGTAAAAGGCTAATTGTTCAAATTAATTTGCGTAAATGACTAAGCAAGAGATAACAAAATTACATCTGCACTTGTTTGGCAAAGATTCAATAGCAGCGGCCCTGTACTGCCAGCTGCTTCCAGACAACACTCTTGCAGAAATTAAAAGCTACAAATATTAATTAATACACTTTTTTGGTACGTTAATTTGCACTGAAAGGTTCCGGAGTACAAAACTGCTGAGAAGATGAACCATGATAATTAGAATTAATGGGATGGATGCATGTTTTTTGCAGCTGAAGTTTTAAAAACCCATGAATGGAACTGGGAACTTGGAACTGACATTCTCATAAATCTCTATGATAATGCCGCTATTAGTATTAGAAGGATTAAGTACTGTGGCTCCAGCGTTATCCATCACATGACACGTTGTATCCCATCTGTCACTGCAGCAGCTAAGACATGATAGCTGTCCTTGAGGAAGCCGTATGAAAAGCTTGGGGAATTCAAGGAATTGTGGTGCTGAGTGTCGGGCTACAAAATGAATAGCTCAAACCTCTGACTCTCAAACAGAAATAATGGCCGGTGCTCTGTACTTGTCAGCTTAGTGCTTTAACAAATACTCCGACTATGGTATCTGTATTTAAGTTAAGTTAAGCAGTCTGAATTATAGATAAATCAGGCAGGGAAAAAGAACAGTCAAATGTCACAGATTTTTATCTTTAACTCATTTCTGTCTTTGTAGGTTGGATGTCTCTGGAACTGTTTTTACCCCTGTTCAGCGCATTAATTTTGCATATTTTAGGGCAGCGAGCACCCCTGGAACACTACTCAGTGCACTGAACTAATAACGAACTTTTAGGTGAAATCACTAATATGACCATTTACCTTCACAAGTTTATCTGCACATAATCATGACGCAAAGCCCCTTCCACATGGAAATGCTGTTGTGAGAAAATGAAATTTTAGATGCATTCTATCTTGAAACTGCCTGTCAAATTAATTTTAGATTTTGTCTTAGCGCCTTCCAGACTTTTTAAAAGTTATTGCATTTTTACATTACGCAAATACTCTATGGGGACAAAGATGCAGCAAGACTATGCTACTTATTTTACTAATTAATTTTCCAATGCTAAGAAAAATCACAGAAGAGGAACTTTCAAACTTTCAAAGGTAAGAAATTCTTAAATAGCATTTTACTTCTATTTTAATGATACCTGTGTACACAGGCAATGTAATTGGTGTGAAAGGCTGAGCCAGAAGGCATGTCTAAGAAAGACCAGATGGTGGAGAGGTAGTAGAGTCTGTCTGGGGAAGGAGCAGCTTCCTCACCCTGTTCACACAAAAAGCCACACCAGGGTGTTCAAAGCTGGCGAAGCAGGTAAGACCCCCAAAAATCAAGCCCACACTAAGTAATATATGCTAGAAAGTAGGCTGCAAGGATCCACCCAGATGTGTTGTCCCTGGGTAGTTTGGGTGAAAAAAATTCAAAGTTATGCTTGTACAATTTCTCAGACTCCAAGAACACCATGTCACCTACTGAGGCTGACCGTGAAACCCTCTGCCCTTTTATGGGACAATCATGGCTGAATTCAATACATTCAGCTAAAAAATTTGCAGAACAACAACAATTTTTTTTATTTCTAGTGAAGTTTGTAATATAATGCCAGCAAAGGCAGATGCTCAGCAACGTAATTTTATCCCCATTTTCTAGCATAGCATTTTCACAGGCTACCCATGCTATTATTCCTTTACTCTGAACTATTGGATCATTTTCCTGTTCTACAATAAGTCTGCTTCTATATCTGCATGAGCTAAAAAAGAAAAAAAAAAAAAAAAACAACTTGTTATGTCCCATCTCTGATGACATCATTGAACAAAATAAAAAATGATTCTTGACCCTGATCCTCAGCATCTGGGTTGTTAATATTGTGCAGTCAGACTGCTCACAGCACACAAAGTCAACGCAAATCTTTCCATCTCTGGGCACCGGATCAAACCAAGAGCACAGCAGTGAGGGTTGGTGCTGAGTGCTGCTTTCTTGCTCCCTAAATGCAGATCTTCAGCACCCCATCCAGCAGAAAAGCCTGAAAATCACAAGGTGTATGCATCGTTTAAAGCTTATCTGTATAATAATAATAAAAATAGATTATAACTTGTTAATTATCGTGAATTATAGAGTATGTGTATACTCTTTCCTCACTCATGGTGTTAGATTTACAGTCCAAAATATTCACCCAGGTGGACAGCAACCACTGAGCCTCAGAAATTAATATCTTTTCCCTTTCTGCACTCTGAAGACACAAGTGTTTACCCCTACACAGAGATGCGAGACAAAACTGCTCTGTTGGCATACAGCTGCCACATGGACTAAACTGTTCAAAGAGGTTTGGAGTCAAGTAATATCAGGGATTACAGAGAAAACTGAATAAGCTCATGAACTGCAACGCATCAGATAACATGGGAGAAGAAAACAGGAGCATGGCTAAAACAGAGTACAACACAAAATCAGTTTCTAACCACCTAAATTGTTGAATATAAAAGAAAATGCAGGGGAGAAAAAAATAAAATCAACATTTTGCATTTCTGTAGCAGCTTCCATCCAGAAAATGCAAAGCATTGATGCTTCTGTGTGTTACGGTCTCTAAAAACCCAGCAGGTTAACCTTTACCACTACCGTTTTGCAGACTGGAAAATGAAGCAGAAAGGGGAAAAACAACTTGCCCAGAGCACAGGAAAACCCAGCTGGAAAGGGAGGCAGTGCTCCGGCCGGGCTCTGGTGCTGCCTGGGATGCTGGTGGGTCTCCGCACTGGTACTGAACGCTCCCGGGGTGGCACCCACCAGGAGGAAGGACCCGGGCAGAGGCTTTTTTCCATCTCATTGCAGCATGTGCAATTGGAGAGACTGCGAAAGATCACCCTGAGCCATAAGTAGTTTGGTGCCCAGGTAATTTGTCTGAAATATAATTATCACCTCTATGCCGTCTCATTAAAGCTAAGAGTAATTGTGGTGGCTATTTGATACCAGTTCTTCCAATGTGGATTTTGTTCTCTTTCTCTCTGGCTTTAATTAGCATACTGGACCTGATGAAACTTTACAAGAGGCATATGTTTTTGGCAAAAGTTGTGCCTTGCTTGCTGATGATGTCTTTTCTCACTTGCAGCTGCGTCATAAAATAAATGCCTGGCCATTTCTGATGCTAAAGTTCATACTGCGAGCAACTTGAAAATGAGGAGCTTAATTATTAATTAAATGAACTTCCTTTAGGCTGTAATAATAGACCAGCATTACTAAAAAGAGTACTTAGATTTGCATTTATGGGCCTTTACTGAAATCATTTTCTTCCCTTGAGACCATCCTTTCTTTTTCCATCTCATCAGTCTTATGTCCCAGTACAGGGCATCAAACTTGTCACTATCAGTCTTAGTCTGCTTGATGCAGAAACTGGAAGTTTGTTAAAATGTCACAGAATGGTACTAATCTGTACATTTGCTACAGCAAAAAAGAAAAACAACGTAGATTTTAAACACGAGACTGTGACTCAGAGTCCCCATCTTCTTCCAATAACATCCTTTACATTGAGATTCCTAGGAAGACTTAGGGAACATTAGATGTTTCCAGAGATCTAATGGCAGACAGTAGGCAGCTGTCACCCAAAACTAGGGGAATTTGTGCTACAGGGCGGGTAGGAATTAAGTTATGGTGGTCAGCAAAAAAAGTATAACTATGTCCACTCACATCCAGTGCCCATAAGTGCTGCTGAGATTCTGTATGAGTAGATGAATCAATTTTGTGGAAGTGGTTGATGGCTGTTGGGTCTCTTCTCAGTAGATTTCTCTGGGCTTCCAGGCATTAGGAAGGGGACACTCCTTAAAAATGCAAAAGCAGATGTAAACAATAACCATACTGTGGACACTGTGGGTCTATAATGTTTATTTTATATAGTTTAATGTCAAGAAAAATATTGTAATACTAATGTTCTAAAAATATTGTAATAATAATGTAATAATAATGTCAAGAAAAACACAAACTGAAAATTCCAGATCACCCCTGGCTATCTGTGATAAAGAAGTTTACCCGGTGTTAAGTGTTGTCTCCCCAACATTGCCCCTTACCAGACAGCCACTGAGTAACTTCTGAGTACTCCTTTATTTTGGATCTTGGTACTTCCAGCTAGTAACTCTTGCAGACTGGCAAGAAAAAAACATCTATTTCTGAGACATCCAAGCTGGCCTTGTCTGGGATACTCTGCAACATCTTTCTGTATGGGCTGGTTGCCTGTGGGAACACACGTGCCTTGGACTGCTCAGAGCCCTCTAAGTTCACATTGACCACTAGAGATAAATCAAAACTGCAAAGAAGTTCTGTTCCAGCAAAATAAAGAGTTAAATTCTTGATAACAAATAAAAAGATTCAACAGACACAAATAAAAAAAAAATACAAATTTTAAAAAAGGGATTAGAAAAACCACCTATCTCATTTCCTAGCAGTTTCTTGATGACTCTCAGAAGCAGTTCCTGGTGGCAACGGGATGGTGCTAACTCAAGACTGAATTCAGATACGGAGAATTCAGATACGGGGAATAAGAAGCATCTTCGAAGAGGCCATTTATACTCTTCCAACAGAAGGCCTTAGTTGTGCTTTCCCCTTGACTGGGGAAACAGGTTGGCCTCCATGGGAGCACTAAAGGAGCACGTGCAGGTTTGTTTGAGGACAACTTCCCCGTGGACACAGCAGGGAACCCTCCCAGGGCTGGTTTTCTTTATTCACATTCTTTTATTTTCCCCTTAGGAAGTCAAATAAATTACAATATAATAACCTGCAAACATACACCATAGCCATGTTCCCCCTCTTTGTGTTACACAGCAGTGCCTGTTTTCTGCTGGTTTACCATAATTTTATGGAGAACCATGGTGACTCTTTAATATGCCCAGTTTGTTATCCCTGTCCCTGAGCCACAGATTATAAATAGGAGCAAGTGGTACCTGCACACAGTTACACACAGCATTTGCAAATCTTACAAAGTCTGGGTTTGGTATCCGAGTGAAGGCTTAAGGATGAAATTGTTAAGTGATAAGGGATAGTCTTTCAGCACTTTTTAGTGCAAACATCTCCGTATCTAATATGTTGCTTGCAATTTCCTTTGCCGATTATCCAAAGACCAACATGAGCGTTCAGGGATGACAGTATTATCCAGCACTACACCCGTCAGTGCTTGCATCCCTTCCACAACCATCATTTGCATGGGCATTTCTTTTTGTGTTATTTTCTTTTCCACATTTCCCTCTAAAAGTTCCTGCCATGCTTTGCGTATTTTGGTTGCTACCGTAATGGAAACAGGACCAAAATGTACCAGGCCAGCAGCTGCAGCAAATGAAGTCCTCTGTTTCTACACAGAACAGATGTAATGTGTGTATCAGAGGGGCTGCCTTGATCCGAGCAGCTTACACCGTATCAGCCCTGTTCTGCAGGACCATGCCAGAGGGTGGCGAGGAAGAAATGATTTATATTTGTGCATCAGACATCCTAATTCCCTCATGCAGAGTTTCAATAGAAAGAGACACCAAGAGCTTTAGAAATGTGTGGCTAATTATACATCTCATCAAACGCTCAACACTTATACTCACGATGAGCACAAAGCACTTGTCTACTCCGCCACCTATCCCCTTACTGGGTTGTCCTTTTTAATGGTCTCTTATGTAAAGAGAGTTGGCCGCTTAAATATTTGAAGTCTGCCAGTTTAAAAGATTTAAAGTATTTTAAAAATGCAGAATAGGGGTTTTTTGTGCTCTTATCATTCAAGAAAACCTTCACTGATACTTTTTTTTAATTAAAAAAATCCCTTTGGGCTACGAATGCCAAGTTTTAGCCCAGAGGGAATTTTTATTGCAGATATAAACCCCTGGAAATCACAGTATGTATACATATACTACAGAGCCTGATAAACCCTTGACTGTGACACTGCTACTGAGGCCTGCTATAATATCTGATGACAAAACTGACAGATTACTTCTGATGAGAATGTGGAACCCTTTTTGTTTTTAACTTGACCCTGAAGACATGTCATAACATTTGTAATATCTGCAATAAAGTGTCAACTATACTGCTGTAAGACTGCTGGAACTTGGAGTTAAGCATTCAGTTTAGTGCTCCTACAGCTTTCAATTTAAAATAAAAAAGACTCTTAATTTCCTTTTGGACAGTCCAAACCTAGTAAAACTACACTAATTTGTCTTGGCAAATATCAAGAAGTAGTGGGGAACATGACTACTAGAAAAGAAATCCAGAGCAATAGACAAAATAGAATAAAACAAACCTATCGGTCATCTCTACATAAATTCAAGATTTACAGCTCAGTCGAAATAATCTTAAGAAAGGATTGCAATAAGGCAAGTGTCAACGACCACCCCAGTAGCAGGGATAACTTGATTTCAGTTGGCAGCGAACTAAAATTTTACTCTAACCTCCAATCTACGCAAGGTTCATGAAGTATTTTAAGACCTTTTCAAAAGACAGATAAAAATGTCAATAACATCTCCCATTCCCTGCAGTCAGATGCGCTGCTTTGGTGCCTGGTCATTCAATTAGGGAAACGGATCCTCCTGGGTTGGTCTCACCAACCCCGTATCTCCCGTGCATCGTTTTGTCCTGCTGTCAGACCACATTACTCATGATGACCATAAAAAGCCTAATCTTGCCATGGATGTAACATCTGCTCTTTGACTTGGTATTTCTAAAGATGCTCCATGCAGACTGGAACAGAGAAACCCCACTTTGATAAACTTGTCCCCAAATTGATAGCTTGATATAAAAGTAAGCACCAGGCACAAGTCCGTGAAAGACAATATTTTGCTGCCACTAACAAGGGCTGATTTCTTTGTCTAAGTGTACCATATAGTAAAACTAAGCTTTATTTCCCAAGAGATGAAATACTTCATTTATTTGTGTAACTTCCTCAGACTTTATATTCTTGTGTGTTTCAGGACTTCAGTAGTTGCCTTCTTGTAATATTTCAGCTTTTAAGCTGTTTTCTTGCCTCACTGAACTCACATAAGATACATCTGAAAGCTTTAGTACAAATTTACTTCGAATAAAGTCTTCAATTCATTTTCATGGCACCAAAAAGACAGCTTTAATAACTGCAATGACAAATAAACTGGAAATCATTCCAGGCCTTTTCACTTAACTGACAAGTAGAACGCTCTCATAATGAGCCGCAGGTTTTACGTTTTCTCTTTGACCATAATAGCTTCATTTAAGAGCGTCAGACCCTGACACTTCATCATTTATCTACATTATTTCTCATCTTCTTTCAAATAAATTATGGAATACTAGACTGAGCACATAAAAACAAAGTGACTTGTTATCTGTAAACAGCAAGATAAATTGTCCAGAAGTTCCTCATTTAGTTCCTTTTAAATTTAAGGGCAAGTTATTGGTTGTACCTTTTTTTTTTCTATCCCAATTTTTTGCATTTTTTTACAGCCATCTTATTCTGTTGCCAGTGGCCTTTGTGCAGCCATCCAAAGCCTGATGATAGTGCAGAAGGCATAAAATAATTCCATTATCCCAAGGTTGGACAGGGTAGTACAGAAAAGAAAAAAATATTGGAAAAAATCAAATAAACAACTTACATGGGTATTTCTCTCCATCTGTAAAATTCCTCGTCCATAATACATCTTGTCATACTAGCAAATGTGACACATCCAAAGTAATGAACAGTGGGTCTGTAACTGTCCTCGCCTTTAGAACGATAGCTCTGATATTTACCATCACCAAAGCCCCCCTTCCCTCGTGAAACGCATTAATTCTTGTCTTAGAGCAGTGTTGAACACTTGGAGTTCACATTTATTTTATTTTAAAATCATATTGTCTGAAACAAAATTAGCAACACTGCATTTACATTTTAATTATTAGTGACAGATGAAATTAAGAGACGTTCAGTTTAATAATATTACGTGTTACCACCGCACCTTCCCGTAACAAATCATTGAGCACGCCTACCCGACGTCCCGGAGTGCGGACAACCCCTGCTCCCGAACCACGTACTGAACCAAAATCTGTAAAGCCACATCAGCGGCCTTCAACAACCATCAGCATGTTTAATCCTGCCAAGAGAGGGATTCTTTGGGAGACAGGTTAGACTGTTCCTGTCTTAGAGGCGGGGAAATGGAGACACGATATGTCTGTAGCTGGATTTCGATGGCTAAATCCAATATCCTCAGCTTCAACTATAGATTTTAAGCCCTATGTCTCAAGACAAAGTAAAAACCAGAAAAGAAAGAATTAGGTAGGAAACCTTTTCAGAATTGTCCTTCTTTTTACTTTGAAGGATTTCTTTAAAAAGCACACGGTGAGACTTTGTCAACGGATTCCCTGTGTACTCCTCATCCCAGGAAAGACTCTGTCTGTCACCACCATCCTTCAGAAAATGAGGACCTGAAAAGAACCTCAAAAACTCAAATCACTGGGAAGGACACCTTGCCAGATGACCCATCTTGGCTTGAACTTCGAGTTTTGGTGGCAATTTTAGATGCAGCCTTCTTTGTCCAATTCCCTGTGTTGTCATCCAGGTTGAGACATGGGGACGTTTCCTGACATAGAGCAAACAGTCCCAAGCTTTGCCTGATGTGCAGATTTGGTAGCACACCAGACAGTGGAATCACAAGTTTTATTACCAGGCCCATAAGCAATTTGTGCATCAGCCGCTTCACATCCACAGTGCAGAAAGGCACCTACAGATCACTGCCACCCTCACCTTGGACCCATGGGAGCCCACCATTCCTCACGCTCATCCCCACAGACAAAACCAGCTTTGCAGAAGAAAACGGTATGGTGAGAGAATGACTTCTCACAGGATTCCTCAGCACATTTAAGGCCAAACCTTGACCCGCTTGATTTTCCAGGTAATTTTTCATTCAAGCTCTTCCTTTCCCTCTCTTCTCCAAGCTCCTGGTGCTGGCACTGTGGGCACACAGCCATCTTGCAATTCAATCATGTTATCTGTGCAGTGCAGGCAACAATCAAATAAAGACAAAAATAAGAGTTTAAGCTGAGGTTCCCATCAGTTGCAATTCCATATACATAACATTTTAATTATATCTCATCTCCAGTGTAATAGTTAGAGATGCCATTTGATACAGCTTTTTTTTTTTTTTATTTGAAAAATTAAATCTAACTAAATTAGCAAAAATAAAGTAGTAAAAGTTAATTGGGAATTATCTACTCCAAAATAACTCTTACTGGTAAATGCTTTGTGTGGTTATAAAAGGCTGATAAATATAATTGTATTTATGTAATGAGTATCATGTTTAATTTACTGTACTTGGTTGTTATATACCATTTTACGCAGGCCTCGTAAGTGAGCTTCATATTATTGCTTGTATCGCTTTTAAAAAAAAAAAAAAAATCACAATCAAATGCAGCACACAGGAAATGTCCAACAGATTTTGAACAAGGTAGCGATTAGCAATTTGTCCCGAGAAATATTCAGGATGATCTGCATCTGCGTGACCTAAAAATAAGAGCTTTTAGTAACACTCTGTACACTGATGGTTCATGCCTAAGTGGCTTGACACAACGCGCCGCGGTCTGGCATATGTAGCCTATGGTTTAAGAACTGTGATGTTAATCTCCGAGCTCAGCTAGGCAATTACAGCCGAGTGCATAACAATGGAGTAATGCTCGCTCCTGGCAGGGCTGCGCTCTGGAAAAGGGTGAAATTTCATTTTTTGCACTTAATCGTCAGTTAATACAATTCTGGTCAGATGTTGTCACATTCCAGAAAGCACAAGTCAACCCAGCTGCTGACTTCGTGGGTTTCTCAGTTTGCTCTGGTTTAGGAACAGGCTTGAGACTATGCCACTTTTCTGTTACTGTTATTTAAAAACATATGCAAAAAAAGCCTTGCCATAACTCCCCTGGTAAAGATCTTTAAAACCAAACGGCACTATGTGAAACACTGGAGATCTGTACATACTCCATGCATGTCCGTACCATTTACAATGCAGAAAATACCCAAAAGGAAGGTAAGATTTTTCTTTTGTAAAGTTTGCCTTTTTCAGGGTTATTTTGGAGTATATGTCACCAGATGCAATACAAACCGGACACATGACCCCAAGCACTCAGTGGGAAAACAACACGCTAAACTGGGAAAAAGTACACGTAGTACTGTGCTTTGTCTGAACAGAAATTTCACATGCAAGTGACAGGACAAATTCCACCTTAAATATCTATGTTCAGTTCCCTCCGGAGTTTATGGTAGGAATGTCTTTGCTCTACAGCTTTGTTCGAAGTCATTATCCTTAAGTTACTGTCAGGGGATTGAACGAGACATGTGTGTTTGTCTTCCCAGGCATAGAGTTTGCCAAATAAATTCAAATTTCAATATAAACGAATATTTATTAAATCTAAGGCATGATGTCTCTCTCTGCTTTGAGGAGTAACTATGTTCTTTGGTCCTATAAACTTAATATTTTTACATCATTTTGGTGCTGGCCTTTAGGTTTGAGAAATTATTTTCTATTTAACCCATTAAGTGCTGGAAACCCAGCATATGCATATGTCCATATGTGCATATGCAGGATATTGGTTCTTCTCTTACAAAAGTGTTTAAAGGGATAGGCAGCTTGCTTCATTGAAGTCACCATTCATGAGATAAGTGAAGAGCTTGGCTTAAATTTGGGCCTTCATGTTTGCAGGTTTTTGAAGGAGTAACTGTCATTTTCAACTCCTCCATCTTGTAGACACAACAAGGCTTTTCTCTGCAGGAAACAAAAACAAAGCAAAAATAGATCTGTAGCAAAAACCTGCCCATCCAAATCCTTCTCGGTTGACAAAGACCAGTATAGAAATACAAAAGTTTTAGTAGATCTATCATTTCTCCTCATCATGATGGTGGGCAAACCATAAAGTTAATTATTTTTACATTATCGAGAGTTAAAAAACAAGGTTATACAAAATGTTACTATCTCTGAAGAAACAAAGCTGAAATACAGGCCTTGATCACTATTGAAAAAATCAGTCTCAGTCTCAGTACTCTTAGGACTACTCTTAAAGTAGACAAATAGAGAGGCCAATGTGTGCTGGGTTTTATCCTAATTTTAAGACCATTCCATGATTTTTCTCTTATCTAGCTAAAGATCTTGGAATGTAGGGTGTTGGCAAAATTATGAGCCAATGAAATCTATGTAGTAGATTAAATTTCTTCATTCTGCTAGCACCTGTGCACACAGTTAAGGACCTGTTCACATCCTATCCTGCCCTCCAGCCATCACGTGCCACGGGACACCACATCTCACACTCTCCTCTCAGTCACCATTGACACTGCAGAAAGTCACGATACCCTCTATCTGGAAAAAAAATGCTGACAGTATCCCTGCTCCCATTCAGAAACCCTCTCAAAAATCCATAATATTAGAAAAATAATTAATATTGGACCTTCAGGTTTCCTTTTAAAACACTGCAGTTCACAAAACAGCTAGAAATCCGAGATGCGCGTGTAATTACGACACTGGAGTCTGAAGACCAGCTTTCAAAATGAATATTGAAAATACCCAAGAACATGTGGATTTTGAAGCTCTGGAAATGCTGCATTGCTGTTAGGCAAAGAGTCTAATCAAAAAACCCTCCTTTGGAGTGAGCTGATTGGCAGTGAGTTGGCAGCAATGACTTGTTGACTTTGGAATACCAGAAAATGACCATATACTTTTAATCAAAGAAAGGGCATGTTTCTCTCCAACTCCCCCTGGAGTTGGCCTGGTTTCTTTCTGTTATTTCTGTTGTGGATACAGAGCTGCAAGATTTATTGTATTGGATTAAAAGTAAGGGCTATTAATGTCTGATTCCATAGGGATTTTTCATTAAGGCCTCTTAGTTTTAGTTTATTCATCAATTATCATCCTGAGGCCTGTAAAAAGGGCTCTTCCCCACCACCACCCCTTATCCTAGTGACATTGTAATTTATACTGCTGGTATTTCCATAGGAGAAGTCAATTAAGAATTACAATTTGTTTCGTTATAACAGGAGCTAAACTGGGGTTGTGCCTCTACACACAAGTTATTAATAGATTTTACACTATTAGAGTGCCAAAAATTAATATCCTGCACCAAAACCTAAAAACACCCAACCAACCAAAAAAAAAAAACCCCAAAACAGTTAGGCCATTTAGCTTCTATGGACTACAAACACGGTCATGCAGATTGCATGACGTTTCTCTGCCCGCTGCAGGATAAGGGGCGAAAGCCCAGACTTCGCCAAGCACACATTTCTAAAGGGGTGTTACCATAGGGAGCAAACGCATCCACCTGGCTTAGCTGTTGCCCTACCAAGAAATCAAAAAGGCTGACAAACGGTTTTTATTGTAGTGAGGGAAAGAGGTACTTGATTATTGGCTATCACCCTCTTTCCTGACCCATTTAATGTTTTAAAACATGAGGCCTGCTTTGGTAAACCTTCTGAACATGTAAGTGTGAGCAAGGTGCTACATCTCACTAGGCATTCACATGGCTTAATTTTACTCTGCCAAGCTTCTGCTTGAAGTTTGGACAGATATTTAGCAGTGACTAGAAACCTGGCACTCGTCACTGCCAACCACGGCCCAGCAGAGGGCTTATACTGAGATTTCTAACAGCACTAGATCAAAGATATGTAGAGCACTCTTGAGCTAATCTTCCTCTGCTCTCATTTGAGGTGACCTACTCAGGTCTCTTCAGCCTGTCATATATTTTTACCTTCAGCTATAAGATTCTTTAAACAGAAAGATACAAAGTCATGTACTCCTGCCTAGATCATAATATCACAGATCATAATATACATAACTATCGTAAATCCCACGAGATGTTCCTTATAATCTCGTTTGCACCAAATATTACTTTTCCTATAGCTTGGGTTCAGAAAATAGTGTGCTTATGTTTGCCTGACTTTCTGCATCAGCAGACTTGAGATATTTCATGGCATAAAATTACTATTTGATACAAACATAGAAGATAATAATTAACCAAGAGGAAAAATTCAATGGACAGAAAGCACTTAGGAAAACAGAGAAGACAGGTCTTGCCCCAGACAGTATGTCACCTCTTCCAGTTCAGTGCACCAGCACAAGCTTGTAACAGCACCCAGCTTTGAGGGTACCAGCAAAGGCCAGTGAACACAGCATAATCATCAAGTGTATCATAATTACAGAAACATCTGTTCCAGATGTTTTTGATGCATTGTGCATCGCCATTTTTCACAATAGCCTGCAAAAGTTTATATTTCTTATCTAGAGCAGATTGGTTATTATTCTTAGTATTTTGAGTAAAATGAATTCTCATTAAAGGTACCTGATGACAGTCATAAAGACTGGGAGTCTTCATTTATTACCAGCCAAATAATATCATAATGGCATCAGCAGTGTGGGCTTTTCTCAATGCTCTACCAACACACAAACTCACAATATCATGGAAGGCCCCAGCGTGGTCAATTTTAATGCACATGGGTAGACCACCCAGAGGAGCCCTGCAATGGGCACATCGATACACAGCTTCACTCAAGGTAGCTGAAGTACTGGGGTGGGTTCGTTCATGTGTCAGCTAAAGCGGAAGACGCAGAAATGAACATACCGATTACCCAAGTTCTAAAGTAAAAGCAATGCTTGAAGAGAAAATGATGTCCTTACACAGTCTTTGGAATCATTTGGAAACACAGCAGTTGAAATAAAATACACCAAAGCTACTCTCACATGAAAAAATATCGATCTTTTTCTTTTTGACAGAGTCGTAGGTGCCTTAGACATTGGAATAAGGCAGTGAAAAATAAACCAATTAAGTGATTATGAGCTTGAGAAGGTATGCATGCGTTAGTTTCTTTTTTCCCTTTTAAAGCTGTCACATTTCTCCTGCTTCTTGCGTTTTTAAACCGTAAAGGATCCCTGTGTTTCCCCAAGACAAAGGATGGGCTCTAAACCTCTGTCTTCTGAAGTGATGAGTTAAAGAACACTGCAGGAGTACTTGCCAAATCATACCACCATTATTAATTCAGGCATGATGAAAGTGTTCATTTTAGCTATAATCATGTAATTCATCAAAATACTACTAGAGCATATCATTCTGAACTATTACACTGATACAGCACCTTATTGCACCTTCCCTGAAAGCAGGAAATGTATTTTTTGATGCTTATCTACTGAAAAGCAATTCAGTTTGGGATTTTGGAAGCACTATCTTATGTTACAAGAAAAAGGAAATTTCAAACATATTTTCTTGTACTTGTATGATGTTGTTGTTATGTATTTGGGCGATTATCTCCGACAATGCAGTTCAAAAATGGCAGAGCACTGAAACAGTGTATTTATCCAGTGACGTAGCAAGGAAAGATCGGGTTATGAATATACAACATTATATGAAGTTGAAATGTAGATTTTGTTCCCTGCCCACTTTTAAAATAGCTTTAGAGGCGACAATCTGTCTGCCGCAAGAATCTTTCAAAAAAAGGGTTCTTTGGAGTTCTTTCAATGACAAACAATACTTGTAAAAAAATTAACCCGTGATAAATCTCACGATGTTAAAAGGAATAAGAGCATCCTGGGCTCCAGCAGAACTGACGATCCCCATCTCATCGTCTCGCGCCGTAATTGCTCTCCCGTTCTGTCTATCTGTCTCTTGCTCGGCACACACTTTTGTGAGCAAGTTGAAATTACAGGAAAAAAAAGAAAAAAAAAAAAAAAAAATAAGAGAAAGAAATGCACAATTAAATAAAGCCCTGCTAAGTACAGGCCTTGTTGATTCTTTTCACGCATTAGCCGAGGCGCCTTTGGCACAGAGCTGGCTGGTGCTGCAGCTGTGCAGACTGCTGAGTGATGCACCTAGATAATTTCCAAAGAACAAAAAGTCGTAATTGTCCACATCAGGAAAGCTTCATTATTACAAATAGAAAAGCAAAAAGTTATCCGTTCTCACTCTTAGGCAAAATCAAAGAAAGCAAGATTAATGCATGCTAAACGCATAAAAGGCTACGTTTAGAAGAGCTGGCAATGAGCTCCAGTACCCCTTTTTCTCTCTCCCTTTTTCCCTCCCCCTCGGCCCCGGCGTGGGCATCCTCCTACGCAAATAAAAAGCAGAATTTGGGGATTGGAGGTGTGTAACTGAGCATGCAACAGATACACATGCACCTGAGCTTGCCATGTGAGGATGCCTGACAGGTCCCTTTTCCCCTGCACAAATTAGGTGTCAACCTCCCAAAGTTTGGCTAAGAAGGTGAATCGGGATTTATAAAAGCATCTTTTAATCTAGAGAAAAATACTTTGAGCAAAGGAAGAAAATGTAAATTCAGGAAGGCCGTAAGCTGAAGGCATATACTTCCACCACACGACAATGAGGTGAAGGACCAGGGCTTGGATGACAGTGGAGGAGGAGAAAGAAATCATTTCTGAATTTCCCCTGTCTATTCCACTAATACAATAAAGCTACAGCGCTCCATCCTCCTTCATCCACACCACTCCACGCTGGCACAACAGATACATCAAAATAGACTCAATGCTTTTAGTTGAAAGCGAAAATAGAAAACATGGAGAAAAGAGGCTGTTACTGTAAAGACTGAGGGATGTAACCAAGTTATACACAGGGAGAATTCAGCAATATATTAGAAATTTACCTTTTAGAGGCAACTGGCCAACTGAGAAACAGTTGGAAACACTGTTCTAGTGGAGATCTCAATGTTTAAGGAGAAATGGAAAGCCCAGAAATGGCCTGCATGAAATGTACAGGAATGGAAATTTAAAAACTTAATCCACAAAATAGAGCGAATGAAAAGGCTCTAAAAAGATAAGTAGCGTAAGAAGAGATGCAGCATAAAAAAAAATTATTGTTAGTTGATGCTTCATTATTTGATGGTCGTGGCACCATAGGATTGGCTATTTCATGGTTTTGAAGAAAAAATAAAACAGAATATTACAACTGGACATTTGATGGAAAAATATATATTTGTAATAGATAGAGCATTCCTCTGGGGACTTTGAAGGTTTACAAATTTTTCTGGATATCACATGATGCCCTAAAGTTATAGCAGGCTTTTATTCTTGGTAAATCAAAACCAAAACCCTTTGTCCTTCAGGAAAAAAAAAAAAAAAAAAAAGGTTTCAAGTAAGTTGTGGGGAGCAGATATTTGTACAAACTCTCCAAAGAAGATCACACAATATGAATTAGGCCACTAAGTCAGGACAAACTAATCAGCTCCTTCTGACATTATATGTATTTATACCTGACACAAAGTCAAAATCACCAACAGAAATGCTGGCCAGCAGGTGAACTCACAGCTCTGCAGACAGCAGGTGCAACACCTGAGCTATAACAGTGCTCCCAAATTCAGGAAATCAGAACCATACTTACACATGTAACTCCTGTTCTCCTCCTGTTTGGGTTTGGTTTGGGTTGGATTGGGTTTTTTTCTTTTTCAGCATTCAAGTTTGCTTCCACCACAAATGGACTAGTAGTTTAACTTCAATGCAAGCAAAGTATGGGTGTGCAGCATTAGGTCTCCTCCACACAACTCTGACAATAATGGCATTTATTAACAAAGTTTAGGAAGTAGCCCAATTTTACATGTATATATATATTAAAGCGGAGCAAACAGTAAATTATTGTTGGAAGCAATGTTTTATGCTGAATATTAAAGGAAGCTAACAGCATTTACTATTCTATTCAGTAATTATTTGAGAGTAATTAGAAGCTAATAGCTACCAGTTTATAGCTATTAAGTCTCTTTAGCAATACAACTTGACTTTTATATGATCCTTTTGTTTATTTTCACTGTAATCGTCTCTGCAGCCTCCCTTCATGCAAACACAAACCTCTTCTTCTCCACTTCTTAAAGTGCCCAAAAACCAGGGAAATGACTAAACCAACCGCAAACTAAAATTATTTTCCCTTCAAGAAGGCTCTTTCCATTCTCCAGCTGCAAAAGTGATTAAAGCATGTGAGTAATTATATTAGCAGATTTACTGGGATGATCAGGAGTGTAATGTGCATTCACACACACCTGGCCCCTCCAGCACAGAAAGCACTTTTATTCAGCGAGAAATTATGAGAAACAGCAGAAGACATATTTTACGTATCACGGAAGGAGAGAAGACTACAGTTTCTTTTGTCCCATTTTGCAATAAGAAATGGATGCTGTTCCATTCCTGGAGCAATCCCACACCAGGAAGATGAAGCAATTTCACAGCATGTGGGTACAAAATGAGGTTTTTTTCACATGATTCCCTTTGAGCAAGCTTTTAAATGCTGCACTGGATCCAAGATTTTCTGTATCTTAAGTAGTTATTGTTGCTGTCCATCTGTAAGTGTGTTAGCACTGCTGGTGTAACACATCTGAGCCAGGTACAAACTAGCTTTGCCACCCATACTGATCTGCAGCAATCAACAAATATATCCATTTGGTACCCAATTTGCCAGCAAAATATTACTTTAATAATAAATAAATCTTACGTGCCAAGCATTAAAGTTGCTACGCAGCAAGATCTAAAGCCACATCTAAGTTTAAATGCATCATCAAGTGGATCAGGCTCATAAGCTGGAATGTCATACAGCGTACATCTCCTACAAGCTGAAGCAAGCCCTAAAATGTGAATATTTGGTACCAGCTACCCTGCAGACATTTTTAGGTAAGAAAGTTTCGTTCCATTCAAGGATGCTGAAAAATTTCCTGACCAAAGTGTACAGTAGCAAAAGCTGAAACGACAGCGTTTTCCCAGAACAACCTCTGATATGCCAACATCCATCTACTACCATCTGTTTTATTGAACTGAGCCTGTCGACGGGATGCAGCATTTAACTACTCCTGAACTTTTTCACTGGACTATGTTTTGCTGTAATATAAGCTCACTTGGGTTTGGTGGGTTTTTTTATTATTTTTTTTTTAAATCTGCATCTAAGCTCATAAGTAATATTTCTGAAAGAAGAGAATGTTAGATATAACAAAATAATGATGAAAATCTCATTTACTTAATAAAATTCCTTTGATTTTAAATCAAAACTGATCTCCATCCATTTGAACTTTAACTACCTAATTTTGTCTCGCATTTCAGATAACACATAGTAAATGTAATTTGTCATCATAAATGTATTATTATTTAATCATATGAAAGTTTTGGTTTATCTTGAGAAAATATTTATAGTAGTTTTAATACACGGGATCCATTCTTGACAGAAATGATGAAACAGATTCATCACCCTTGACAAATTATATTGCGAAATGTCCTCTCCTGACTGCTTACAACAGAAATATTAACAACACGCACAACTGGAACACCACCTGTGATTCTCATTTCTGTAGGCTAATATCATGGCACCCTCGAACCCCTTTTCATGGAGACTATACAGTACTTTGAATGTGAGTTACTTATAAGAGTAATTCTATGAATGACTGAAACCTGTAGCCCTTTAAATCAAACTAAGTAGTGTTTTATTAAAGTGCCCAGCAAATCAATCTAAATCCAAGGATAATAAAGCCCTAATCAGGTGGTAGAAAAAATAATAGGTTGTCATGCATGAGGAAAAATAGGCAATCATGGAATGTTTTCTTTAATTAGGTTGTGTAAAGTGGAAGGACTGAGTGGGAACTGGCAAGACATTCATCATGAGCAAGGTGGGAAATTATTTAGATTACTGAGGAAGGAAAATTGAGTGTGAAATGCTAAGATTTGACTGGACAGAAAATTAAAACTGTTTTGCTATTCGTGTCACTTACTTTTGGCAACTCATTGGCAGGTATGGCTTTTCAAAGTAGTGCGAATCCAGATATTTCTGTAGTTTAAAGACCCCATACGACTTGCTCTAACTTTTAATGGCATTAGCATGTGCAGATTCTGCCTGTGCTGCCCAGAGGGACAGAGTGGAAAGTCATCGCCATAGAGTTTTAGGTGGAAAAATTATGTGGATTCAATTGTTACTTTGAAATAAAGCAGTTACTTCTATTATCCCAGGTCATCAGTGCATGGCCAGGTATTGAAGCTGCTTTACAAATTACAAACACCATAAGACAGATTATTTAGACAGTCAATGAATTTTCCAAAGTTAAGGAAACTAACTTAGTATGTTAGATTATTATTAGGATGACGGTGATGATGATGATAATTACTACTACTACTATTATTTTTAAATTATTTCTCAGCCATCCAAGCTGAATTCAGCTCTTGTATGTATAAAAATATTGACAGTACTAAGACAAGCTTATAAATGTTGTCAAAAAGAAATAAAAAATAGCCTATAGCCTTTCATAGACATTCTAATTATAATGCAGTCTAATTTAGTCAGAATTTTTCATACCTATCCTAAAGTCTTAGGCAGCACAGCATACACAGAGGACTCCTAAGTTCTTTCCCAGCTGTGATAACATTTCAGTAATGGACTGAGAGATCTTCTCTCTGTCTTCTCTCTCGTTTCACTGAGATGGTAAAATGGTACATTAATAATTATTTTTGGATTCCATCATTATAAATATTACCAAAACATTATTGGCTATTGAGAAACAGAGATCTTGACTCTCAGCCGTCCCTTCTTTCACCATTATGCTCAATGGTGACTTCCATACCATAAATGCAGAGAAAGTTCCTAAACATATTTAATATTCATCTTAACCATAAAAGTTGCCTCCTCATAAATTCAATATAAGAGCAGAAATAATCTTAAACTTCAGATGACTTTAAAATAATCTTCTTCTAGGCAGAGTTTCAGTTTTGTAAAAATTGCATCAAAATCCAAGAACTTAAAAAAAATTGGCCTAACTGAAATCTCGCTATTTCGTTGTAAAAACTACAGTGGAGGGGTACCCAGGAATGAAGTCCGCTCTACAGGTTTTCTTGGAGCAATGGATGCTGAAAGCCCTGAGGTCTTCAGTAAGAGGCAACCAAGATGTTTGCCCACTTCTGAGCCCGTAGCTCCAGAAAAGCAGACACGGTAGCAGGCAGCAGTGCAGGCAGGCTGGCAGGAAATCAGAGACTGTCACACAGTCATCAAAACCCAACCATTCCTATGCAGATGCCTATGAAATGGTGAACTCCACTTCAAAAAATGTTTCAGCACAAATCTTCTAACTAGGTCTGCTCTGGTAGATACTCTGTGCAGGAGGGGATATGAGAGTTGTTGCCAGATTTGTACACAAAGCTTCTTTGGAGAGTGTCTTCAGCAAAGTAACTAAGTTTGAGCTTAAAAGCTGAGAGCGCACTCCAAATTAATGTCCTCTGATTTTTAACAGAAGTCCTTCTCACGCCTTTGAAAAATGGTGCTGTTTTCCCTTCTGTGTTATTTTAAGAGTAAATAAAAATGCTTCATAGAAAAAAATTCACATCAAAAAAAGTTTCACAATAATTTTCTCCTTATTAAGTGGCCTGACCCTCAGGAATGGCATTCAAGGTTCTTCTTCTGAGGCTGCTTGGCTGAGCAAGGATGTGAGGAGCCGCCTGATTTAGCGGTTCAGGGCGCCAAGCAGGAGAGTTGCCACCTCCAGCCCGCCAACTCCCAAAGAACAAACCTACAAATCACTTGTCACCAACTTTGATCTACCTTGTTTCAGGTGGTTTCCTCTCTGTCTATTATTTCTGCTAAGAGACCCGTGAAAATTAAATACAGACCCCATCAATGCTTGAGTGACCTAGTGCTCCATCATACCAGCAGTGTAACAGCAATAAATCATTTCAACTTTAATCTATTGTTATTGATGAATGTACAATTATTTGTCATCTAATATGCTGAAAATGATGACCAAAGAAATAGATCAACTTTTTTTCTTCTTCCAAGTACGGCATTGATGGATTGTATCCCTAAGCTGTTATTACACTTATAATGTACTCTTCTGCTATGACAGCACAGCTAGTTTTTTAATCATTCCATAGTAATCAACTTAAGACAACATAGCAAGACTCATAACTCATGTTCTTTTCATTTTTGGCAGTGATGGGAAATGAAAATGTTTTTATTCTTTTGAAATAATTCTTACCTGACTAGGCTGAAGATTGCTTTAAAATTGTAAATAAATGGTTGTTTATTGAGCTGGAACTGAAAAGTGACACATTAAAATGCCCGTTTCTGAAGAAAAAATAATAATTTAGGCCTGAGTGGAGCTAGAGTTGGTTAAAAAAAATACTTTGTTTTTCTTTTAACTGGTTCAGTGCTAACTAAAATCTGTACTTGCTGGTTAAGTTACACAAGCAATGCTCCTATTGCCAGATTTAAAAGCAGAGTAAGTCTGTGAAAACAGACTGGCTTAGTAAAGTAATCTCGGGGTATGTTTTCAACAACTGCTTTCGAAAAGCTGTGGAGTTCGGACCCACTTTCCACTTTCAGTAGCAACTCAGAAGTAAGACGTTCTAGAAATTGTGATCAGCTTAAGTTTGATAGATTAACTGGAACTTGTAAAAATCTCGTGGAAGAGGAAAAAGAAAATGTAAGTAATTTCTGAAGGCTTTGTAAGAGTCAGAAGACCAGACGCTGCTTTCTAGGAGTTACCATGCTTCTGAAATGTGTATGCAATATAAGAAGAGAAAATATTTCAAGAAACTGTTTTTTGACCATATGTCTAGAAAAATGTGGCATTGCAGCACTAACCAAAACACATTAATAAGAACATCTGTTTTTTTCAATGCTGACTCTTATCTGATGGGTTTTATATGAAAAAAACAATTACAGGATTTGCCCCACTAAATAGGATTTGGCTTTAGTGTACATCACCTATATATTACTTTAAAATGCCTACGCTAAAAGGACCATAGAGAAGTTTTTGTCTTCCAGCATACTCAGGACCCAAGAGAGGTCTTTAATCTAAGTATTTCTCTACTACCCAGCAGCCTCTGACAGCCTTCACACCACCCCACAGCCTGCGCAAAGCAGCTTTCTCTCACCTCCGTCACCTCACCTTCATCTTGATCTATTCCTAGCTATTTTCTACCCATTTTTCAACTGGTTTGCAGTGTCCTGCCCTTTGCTGGGCAAAACCTGACCCTCCACCTTGCTTCTGCTCCGGGTCTGCTCTCACCCTGCTCAGGCGCTGGTGGCTGCTGGGCTGGGAGTCCCCTGTCCCTCCTCTGGCTCACAGTGACATCCTACCCATCCAACACCACGTCTGCTGGGTTTATTTTGCCTCTGAGAATTCAGAATTGTGACCTTTTCAACTTATTTCTCTCTTGTTTGTAAATAATAAACTCACTCTCTTGCTCTTCTGTCTTTCACCTATCTGTCTTCCCATCACCCTGATGATTTCGATTTCTGGGAAGCAATTTTCATTTTTGAGCAGTGTTGGAGATCAAAGTCCAATATTAGGCTGTCAAAAAAAAACGTCTTGCAAAGTGCAGCTACCATAACTGAACTGGAGGCTTCACCGGACTATTGACATAGCTCAACGCAGGTAACACCTAGCTTTTCTTTCAAGCTACTAAGCCATTCCTCCCCGATCTCAAGTCTTGGTGGAGAATCCACGTGTTTACAGCACAGAAGAGTTTAACTCTCCAAAGCAAGTCTTTGACAATGAAATTTGACATTACTTTTCTTTTTAAATCCCTTTATTGTTATGGCTTGTTCCCTATGGCCATTTAGGAACAAATGAAACAATATCAGAATTTTCCTGACAACTATTAAGACTCCTTATTCACCAAGTTCATTTTTTTTTTTCATTGTCATTAACACAACTTCAGTAAATAAAACAGAAACAATGGATAGGGCTAAATATTGAAAAAGGACACCCCATTTATAAAGAAGCAGTGTAACAAACCTTCAAGAAGATGATTTTCAAAAATTCCTAAGAAAACAGAGAACTCAGAACTTACTTTTCTGCACCAGGGACCCAACCTGCTTCAAAAGAGACATCAAATCTATGAAAATCACCCACTGCTTGCACATGCTGGAGACCCTCATCCCTAACCCAACTCTAAAACTGCAAATCTCAGCAGCAATGATGAATGTGTTCCCTGAAGCCTATGTACCTACAGATTCATTTAACTTTTTGCTGATCCTATAACAAGAGACCATTTATGGCTTCCTCTGTATCAAGGTGTCTGCCAGCCTGCTCCCATCTACAACTGGTTTTTAAGCAATCCAAGTTCATGAACCTTCCCCTCAAATGATTCAACTGATCTTGAACCTTAAGAAAAATACTTTCACACAAACTGAACCCTTGTTGCTGGCAGACATAAGCAACGTTGGCCAGAACAAGCAAAGAAAGTGATGGTGAGCTTCACTCACTGCTCTGATCTGGGTGGGAAACCATCTCTCAGCTTGGACTCATGCAGCCCACTGGTACCTGGGCAGTTTGCCTCAAATCCAGAAAAACCCTCTTTGAGGACAGGCAGCTCTGGTGCAATGTACAATATATGTTCAGGAAACATTTTTGGGGGGGAAGGGGGAAAAAGAAGAAGAAAAAAAAAGGTTTTTAGGGTTTTGTTGTTGTTGTTTATTTGAGTTGGCAGCAAAATTTCATGTGAAGAATTTTCAGGGAATTTCAAGTCATTGTCAGCCTCCCCCTGCGAGAGAACCAAGATGTACCTACAGCTCCTCCATCCCTGAGTAACTCATAAAGCAAACGCTGCCAGGAACAATCCTCCAAAGAAACCAGCCCTGCTCTCAAACACAAGTGCTCCTTTACAGCCTTTAAAAAATCTTAATCTTTCTAACCATCCAACTCTGATACTGGAGCTGGTCAGCACGTAACCTCCTCCAAGGAAAAAAAAAAAAAA